>JABSTQ010011487.1:0-230000 GCA_013358835.2 Ixodes persulcatus | reverse complement strand
TTTGTGGCTTACGACTCCGGGATCAGACTACCGCGAACCATCCGGCCACCTGGATGCCCATTGTGGACTGTTATGAGCGCGTGCGTCGTAAACGCGACTCTGAAGACGGCTGTGTGGGAGGTTGTCTGGACAAGGCCAGAAAAGGGGGCCGAAATTTCACTCGGGCTTCGCGCATCTCCTGGCAGCTACACTATGGGGTATTTGGGCAGCTGCGCAGTCACGGTCGCTCGCCGCGCCTAGGCGGGGGCTCAGTGCTTGACAAAACTAAAATTATGTTAAAAAATGAAACGCGTTTACAAATCTTTGTAATGCGAAATTAGAGCGCAGCTCTTGAGGAGGAGGAGAGGAGGGTACGGAGGGGAGGGCATGCCCCTGCTCCTCCTCCGTACCCTCCCTTTCTCCTCTGTCCTCCTCCTCCCCTCCTCCCCTGCCCACCTCCTCCTCTTCCCCTCTTTCCTTCTCCTCTCCTCTCGTTTAATTTCCCTCCCCGCTAAATATTCCTCTAAATTTAGCGGGAAATTGACGTCACGTCACCTCAACACCAATTCTGTTTCCCCGCTAAATTTAGCGGGGAAAATGACCCCACATGACTTAGTGTCACGTTACCGTCGCCGCTAAATGTAGCGGAGAAACTAAATATGCCCGCTAAATCTAGCGGAGAAACTGAATTTGTCCGCGAAATGTAGCGGAGAAGCTGAATTTCCCAGATAAATTTAGCGTGGAATTGAATTGGTGTTTAAGTCACGTGACATCAATTTTCCCACTAAATTTAGCGCGGTTACGCCGACGCCGACGGCGACGCCAACGCCGACGCCTCGAAAGACGGAAACAAGCGCCTAAAAGCTCCGCTCTAAAAAAAAAGAAAAAAAGACAGTTTGCGTTCTGGCATGTAGCATAATGTTTCACAATGCTCGGTGCCACATCGCGGAACGTTTTCTTTTCTCGTAGATTGCAGCGACGGGCTCTGCCAACTCCTTTGCTTGAAAGTAGACTATCTAGATTTCTGAAAATGCACATTAATAACCTCCACGAAGCGAGAGGAATAATTTTTTAAACAAGAATTAGATTAAAACAGTTAACGGTGGTAACACAAAAAAAAAAGTTTTTCTGCATTGCCGTTTTTCTTTTTTCATGACCATCCCATCTCCATTCCATTATCTGGTTCACGTCGCGGTCCCTTGTTCCCTTAAAATTATGATGCCTGGAACGCGTGTCCGACTGGTCTGTTTACCGCGTCCAGAAACATGGTCCCTCCATTTCCGCCTGCTGACGTCATAGAAGTGGCATGCTGTCGCCGGTCGCGATCCTGGCGGTGTTCCAGCAGTGGTGGTAGATGTGGCAGACGCCTGTTCTGCTGCGAGTCGCTCTCTGGTGTGACAGCCCACGGAAGCTTCGGCAGCCAGAAGTTGGGACGCCATGACGACGGCGACACTGGCGTTCGCTCGTGCTTTTCGCTAGCAGTTCTACGATCAACCGCCAGGATCGGGACATCCGACAGCATGACACTTCGGCGTCTGTGACATCATTTGCTGCCACCTCGGGACCACTTTTAATGTATGGGCAGGATAGGACGCTAAACCAGTGATTTCCCTACACACCCCCTGGGGGGGGGGGGGGGGGGGAGATGTACCTCCCCCTTGTTTTTCTGAAGGCGCCCTTCCCTTAATTCGCAGCGACTCCTCTATTCTCAATGCCCCCCCCCCCTCCCCCCTAATTTCAATTTTTGGGGAAACCCCTGTGCTATACACACCGTCGGAGACCCGTTCCAGACACCATACTTAACATGTTGTTTGCAACTGAAAAAGTAGTCATCTGTCCTGGTGCGCCGTGCTTTTATTCTTTCAAGTTGGAGAAGGCGAAAGGTATCGCGTCATTAAAACTTGACCCTTTCTGGGGTTGGGGTTTTATACCAATAGAAGTCTGCGCAAAGGCTCTTAAATGTCGCGCAAATTCACACATAAACTTACTACAGTCACTGAAAGCATAAGAACCGCAGGACGTGGCTTATTATGTTTTTGATTTTTGCCTCGTATTCCGTTCTTTGCCGTTCTTATCGGCTAATGTCGCAAATTAATTAAGATACCCGGAACTCGACACGCCCCGTGTTTCTTAGCTTGTCGGTGACCTTAGGGAATCTTACATACTCGTTAAATTTACAAGCGATAAGTGATTGCGACCGAGATTTGCAAACACACACGGACACGCACGCACGCGCACGCACACACACACAAACAAACACACACGCGCACACACACACACACACAAAGTGGAACACGTTTGCTTCAGGAAGGAACAGCGCGAACTCTGGAAAACGTATACCGCGATCCGCAAACCAGAAAGGAAAAGTGGTAATAAACGCAGACACGTAATCTCGGTAATCCGCGTTCAGTGTATCTACCGCCGTATCCTGTCCGGACGCGACATCCCGGAGGCCTGAGTCCACAGCGCAGCCGCGTGACCAAGGGGAAGGGGCTCACAGTTTCCGGCTCCTACTTCCGGCTTTGCGGTGTTCCGGACGGTTGGATTCATTTGGTACAGGTTATTACGTTCCTAGGAACATAACTTGAACCTGACCATGATCCTTTCGTTGGCCTTTATCTGCCAGAGGAAGGGAAAAGAGACGAGGCTGCGAAGGTTTAGCTTACCGTCATATAACCTGTTTTAACTGTAGTGACGTTTTCTTCTGTTTCACAGTGTCGATATTTGATAAGGTGACTTCAGTCGTACGTGAGCTTCACAATCTATTTTAATATTATTATTAAAAGTGACATTTCTAGCCTCCAATGCTAATATCAAATCAAAATAAATTATTAGGTATTTAAACTACAGTAACTTGAGTAGAGAATAGTTGAAATACGTACAAGTCTGACCGCAAGCCTTCCGCATTCAAGCAGTCACAAGCGACAAGCGTAAGACAGCTGAAACCTCTAGGTATGAAGTCACACCCAGCGGTTGGTTTTTCGGTTTTTCTCGTGTCTACTGATACGTTCGAGTCAAATGCTCGTCATATTCGAATTCACAGAAAAAAATACACTAGAATTCACATCTAACTCGTTATTTTGAAGAACACCTTCAGCTTCCTTATAAGTACACTCAACAGAGGTACGGTTATTTGCTTTCTCAGTTATTCAAAATAAATATGCTTCTTTAAGCGCCCAGCTTGTCGAAAAAAGTAATTGCTTCCATCAAATATATTGAATGATCCTTGGCAATAGATCGCTATCTACATCCCATTTTGTCTCCAGTGAAGAAGGGGAGACGAAGGGGGGTAATAGTTATAATATCGCCTAGGTATTGTGAAGTTAACACCAAACAAAAATATTTCAGGAAATAATTAAAATGATTGCGACCGGCGTTTCATTCAGCCTCAGTTTCATAAACGATAAAAAATTAGTTCGAGCTGAGTGTATCGTCAATCAGAGTGCTATCTTGGACAGAGATAACCCCTGAAAATCTTAGTACAAGGCTGACGTAAACATTTTGTGATTCTAAATATCATAAGGCAAGGTATTTTAATATAAGAAAAGTAAAACATGTTGCAAGGATATCTGAGCGGCGCGAGGAAGTCAGCAAGCGTTGACACATTGTCTGACGCGCCTGCTGTAGAAAAGAAACTCTCTCAGCATAGCCGCGTTCACTAACCTGCGGCTTTCAAGGCGTATCACTGAGCAGTGATTGCACAACCGCGCGCTGGAACAATATTGCATTTTGAAAGCGACAGCAGTGGAATTTGAAGTCATCATATCGAGGTCGGCTAAACCAGTCGTTCATTCATATGCAGTCGAGCTGCAGCGTTCTACTCGAATACGGCACCTCCCAAATATATAAAAATATCATCGCGTTTCAACGCAATCGACAGCGTCGGTGACTTTGTTTAATGCGTTAGCATTCTGGTGCTCGTTTTCACGAAAACCCGCCGGTTTCAGTCCGTGCGTCCGTTTGTCGGCGCCATGCACGACGTCACGAGGAGTGTTGGGTCGTGAGAAGGTATCGTGTCGGCAGCGAGGAGAGAGGGAGAGGGTGACGCGTGCTGGAGTCAGCGCTTCGGGCCAATACGAGCGTCGCACAGCTGGCGCGGACTCATAGAAGGGCAGGCGCCGCGCAGCTTTGGAATGCGGCCCAGCTCAGTTGCCACTCCGGCAACAGATGTGGTGCTTTCCACGAGTGCTACGACTGACCGCACCCACGAGCAACGACGGAAGAAAGCTGAGGCCACGAGTTGGCGATGTCAGGCCGAGACAGAGGAAGAGCGTAAGCATCGTTTAAGTGCTGCCGCAGAGGCAAGGCGACGGAAGCATGCAGCGGAAAGCGGAGAGGAAAGGCATTAATAAACCACAAAAATGCGGTGTTAAACGATGACGATGTGTCCTAAACGAATGAAAAGGGGTGAAAAGGAACGAGAAAGAACCAATGCATTTCCATCGGATGAATCCCATTGATCATTTAAGAATTTTGGTAGGTGTGATGGACATAAATTTGGTTTAGCTTTTGTTCCTGGAGCGGCGAGTTCTTTCCTCATTTTGTTTAAATAAGTCGTAAAAAGAAGGTATCTCCCCTGAAACACGAATGATATTAAATAGCTTTTGGTAGGTTAAAATCAGTGTTCTACACGTTCCTAAAAAAAGGAACGAAAGCTCTTTCTTCGTTCCTTCTGATTTTTGGAACGCGTTCCCTTTACACGTTTCATATGTGAAGAAGGAACTCGTTCCCGTTACAGTTAAAAAATGGAATTTATCGTTACATGTACGTTACTTTTGTATTTCGCTGACTACCATATTTAGTGAGATCCAGGAAATTTGTTTTTATTTTTTTATCGATCGCATTAAATGGGAACATACGAATTTGAATGCCGTGATGGGAGGGAACCAGGAGAAGAAAACACGCGGAAGCAGGGTTTCATTTGTTCATATATTCACCTTTAAAAATCTCAGCTTTGAATCTTATTTATGTTTGAGGTGGGTGATTCAGACGAGCCACATGTACTGTTATCCCACATTGCACGAGTGTTTTGCAACAACCTCACACATTTCAATCTACCAAAGTCGCTTGTTCAAACTTTACAACAGTTGCTTCTCGATGTTGCTGTATCCAAGACGAGCAATGAAGAAGAGGGTAGGGCTTTTGGAAGGTCAGTCTTGAAAACTACAAGTCCTTCTTCATGAAGGTTGGATTTGTTTGTCAGTTTTAAGGTGTTGGACAAGGGGGGCAGGAATAAAGGTTAATTTTTGTGTATCTTTTAAGTGACCTATGTTCGGGATAGAAGGATGGGTTCGATTCTAGTAACTTGTTCTTTTGTTGCAACTGTAGGTCTCTTTGTGGAAGTTCAGGGACAGCTGTAGTTGGCCTTATGGCGAATTCCACTGGTCGTTTTGGAGCGCGCCGGGATCGACTTTTCTGGAGCGAGCCTATTTCACTGGGCGATCGGGATCGAGACGGGCGTGTTCTACTGGTCGTTTTGGATTAGCTCCCGCTCCAGATCTCGATCTGGATCCGAAAAAAGTCGCTCCGACGGTTTCGGTAAATTCAACCGGAAGCCAGCCGGGCCAGCTCTCGGCGCACACATGTGACTTCCTGTCTCGCGGGGCATCTCGCCTGATCTCGCCCATCTCGCCTCAGAAGAATTCGTAATGGCCGTTTGCTTAACCTTAGGCTCGACAGCCGGTTCGTTTTCCAGGAAGGAGAAGAGAAGGTTTTGCCGCGCTACGGGCATTCCGGCAATCCTTGCTAGAAGCTCCTGAGCCATTCCTGCCGCTCGTGCGTCGAACACGTGTTAGCGCCACGATTGCGAAAACGTCTTCGAAACGACCGTAGTGGCCGCGGAAAGGGGATTCCCGGGCAGGTGAATGGCGGGAAGGCATCCGCCGTTCCCGGCGCAGTGGTCATGTTCCACTTCGTATCCGTAGGCGGCGCGACCCCGTTCGGATCGTGTGCTCCATTCCGGATCTGGTCAACTGATCCCGGCGCGCTCCAAAACGCCCAGTGGAATTTGCCAATAGATTTCCGGTTGTATGAGATTTGTGGAAGCAGAGAACGTCACTGACTTTGAAACGTCCTTCTTTCGGTGTTTTTTCCTTACATTACAGTTTTGTTTTTTGTACCGCAGTCTCGGGCACAGAAAAAAGAATCGATGTCAACTAGCTCTCCTTCACCCTACTGTTACCAAGCGAGGAGCACACAAAATAAACCATAAGATAAGTAAGCAAAAAGTTAACGAGATCCTGCTTTTTGTGTATTGTTTTTATACTTTTAGAATTTCCCTCTTAGAAATAAAATAAAAATTACCCCACTAGACGAAAAATAAAGGAACGCCGTTCCTTTTTCCGTTCCAGTGAAAATTTAACGAGTTCCCGTTCCAGTTCCACTGATGCAAAATGGAACGGCGGCGTTCCTTCGTTCCTCCTAAAAGGAACGCGTTCCAGGAGCGCCGTTCCTTGGAACGCCGTTCCGTACAACACTGGAACTTAAAATGTGCATTTATTTATTTATCTAAAATACTGTCAATCCCATAAGGGATTTTAACTTGACTAAACACACACATTAAAAAAGTACATTCATCTTTCGTACATCATTATAGTAGATCATTAGGATAAATATGCTTATGTATAAAACTAATTAGACAGGAACAGTAAAACATCATAATTATAACACCAATTATACAAATACATAAGGATAAAAAATAGGCATAACAAAGACTCCCTAAATTATTAATCGCAATGTAAGAGAGTATCTAGCTGATTCAGGGATGAAGTGGTGGTGGTGCTGTTAGTAATAGTATGATCGAGTTGGTTCCATTCTTTGATGGTTAATGAAAAAAATGAGTACGGGAAACAGTATTTTTTTAAAAGGAATATTCGGACACTTATTTGCTATGTTTATGATAGAAAGTGATGCATACCTAGACATGTCAATTTTAAAATATTTTATTTATTTCACCCGCTGCGACGCGAAGAGAACTTGCGACCGCGTCGAAAAAATAAAAAAAAATATCAAAATGCTCTTTTAAACCTGTGACGTCATTTCTGTAGGATATTACATGCAAAAGCACTGAGAAGACCACTTGTAAGCGATGCCATTGGAAAATTTAAAATAATTTGTTTTATACTCAAATAAACAAGAATATAGAAATATTGTTGTGAACGGCATTATGCCAGACATTTTCAGCCAGGTAAGCCAGGTCAAGCTTCGGCAATCGATAACATATAAGCCTCAATTTCTCACGCCGTCTGCGATGATTACGGAGATCAAAGGTTTCGTGCCAGAACAAGACTTTTCGCGTGTGATAAATTTATGATG
Source organism: Ixodes persulcatus (assembly GCA_013358835.2). Taxonomy (NCBI): domain Eukaryota; kingdom Metazoa; phylum Arthropoda; class Arachnida; order Ixodida; family Ixodidae; genus Ixodes; species Ixodes persulcatus. The sequence goes on along the minus strand of JABSTQ010011487.1, from coordinate 222,707 downwards.
GATCCTATCGAGGTACTCCGCTCACGGTCCTTTAAAGTTCTAAGGGGTGTTATCCACCGTGGATTTTAAATTGCTGGTGGATGTTTTTTCTTTTTTTTCTCACGCAATTTTCAGCGTATAGCCCCAAGTTGTTTTGTATATAATCTTTTATTGAGACAATTCAAAAGTTTGACTATTTTTTTACGAGAGGGTGAGAGGACACGCAAAATAATAGGAGAAACAAAAAATAATTCAAGAACGTAAGAGCGCTTTCTGGTTTTATATAAAAGTGGAGTCCTGGTAAGGATAACACTTTTTTTTTTAGTTGAGCGTGGAAGTCGTACTCAACATATTCAACGTAGTAAATAATACTGAGCTGCACAGGTTCTTTTGGCGGTGCTAAAGTTGTTAAATAAAATTGCAGGCTCGAAATACTAATAATAAGATGAATGGTATGTGGAAATGCAATTTTTGTAGCTATATAATCTATTAATTTATGGTATACAGACACATTCCTGCTCTTACATTTTTAGTCAAATATAATCCCGAAAGACTGAATGAAAATCGCCGTCTCCCAGAGATTCATCATCTATTCACTTGGTGTTGACGCCATGTCTTATTTTACGCACCGTGAGCCAGATTTGAGCCAAGACCGGCCGGAGTGAAGCAGCTATAAGACTAAATAAAGTATTTGGAGTATTTGTATAACAAAAATAATAAATAAACAAATAAATAAATAATAAATAAATAAATAAACGAAGAATAATAAATAATGGAGTATTTATAAACAAATACTCCATTATACAACTTAGAAATGAAAGTACGGAAATGTTTGTGGAAAAGCTTTAGAAAATAGCTTGTTGCAATCATCAGTTGTGTTATACACAGAAATGAATATTTTTGAGCGTTAATTACAAAGTGAGTGAGATTAAAAGTGTGCTAAATCCGTTCTGAGCAAATCATGTTTGGCTACTAATAATACAATTATCTTTTCTAAAATCTTTTTGTTATCTATGGCAAAGCAATATATCCTTTGGTTCATACTTTCTGAGATTGTTAAGCGTATATACACATGTAGTCTACAACATGAATCACGATAATCGATTGTCTTCGAAAGTGTCAACGTGACTCCATGACAACATACGCATATGCTAATCCTGGTCATACGATGGAGATAAAAACGAAGCTTTTCATGTTGGTAGGTGCTTCTTAACGTTTCACTCATGATTTTACCAGTCAATAATAGATTTCATTATATTTTTTTAAATATTCTGGAAATATGACATCAAATTTATAATTATGATCATCATCGTACAGTGAAAAGTATATAATAATAATAATTATTATTATTAATATTATTTATAATAATAATAATAATAATAATAATAATAATAATAATAATAATAATAATTAACATCCTCATAATCATCTGATTAGTTTGCATGCTCATGAACACCCAATTTCCGTGCTTATGAAGATATTATATATATGATAACACAGTAAATTATGATAAGATATTTGTATAACCTGACACGCTTGGGTTACTCGCAATTAGCTATATTACCCTGAAGAATTATGTACTTCTTAACTGCATAGAACACAAAAACATTTTCTTCTATTAATTGTACATGTAAGTTTTCGCACCTTTTGAATCTTGATTACTTTCACATCTTATGATGTTTTACCCTACTTTACGCTAAAATCCGGCATAACGAAGACAAAAAAAAAAGCTCTTTCAAAAAGCTGTAACTTCTCTGCACTTTAAAAGAAATTCACACCAATAAAAATACTTATGCACACGTTTTTTCATTCTTTTTAGGCGGATGCAAACATAGCACGAAGAAACCCTTAGTTGCATCATCAGCTCTATGTTTGACCTGTTCTGGTGTTTTCTTTTCTTTTTGTAGAGCATTTCAAACAGGCCTTATTCTCGTTTATGTGTAGCGTGAGTGCCTCCCTCCAGATATTGCTTGCTTCGCGTTGCCGACTATAAAAACCGGAGTTCCAAATGAATTCTCAACTTTGACTTACTCAGCGGCCTTCAGCCTCTTCGAGTTTACCTCGGCATCGGGTATTCCCCAGCGAACCAGTACTAGTTCGCCTGCCTCATTTATTTACCAGTAACCAATAATCAATCAACCAAACGTGGCGGAGCTATATGTCACCCGCCTTGTGCAGGTGCCGGGATTCGTTCATCGCAGAAAAAAAACAAGAAAAAAGGGAAACTTCTTCGTAGTTTATTGAGAGCCAAGTTTTCCGGCGGTTTCCAGATTCGTCAAGAAACGACTTGGGAAACCGCTTGCGGAGTAAGGAAATGATTCCGCTCCAGACACCTGTGACGGATGAACCGCTCCGGTTTTCTTAGCAAGACCGTAACAAGGTACGTACTAGTCGTCGTTTGTTTGTTTCTGTTTTTTTTTTTACATCGGAGTTAGTAGGAAACACCCCGTTTTGGGGGAAAGGGAACTTCAAAAAGATTTTTGCACTATTTGTTTGTGAAAGCATTCCGTGGCGTACCAACGAAGAAACAAAAAACTGACGAGGAGTCTGCGGTAGCGTTGACTGATGAACTCCAGCGAGGCACACGCTCGCTCAAAGTTGTTCTTGCGAGAGCTTTTTATTGTTTCTGGCAGTGACTGCACCGCTGGCATGCAGGTGATTTAGGAAAGCCGTGGTTGCGGATCGGCACAACGTAGGATGCTGCTGACGCGCGAAGCGCTGGTACGCCCCATGACATCATAGATCCATTACGAAACTACCTTGTACGGTTGGGTGAATGTTGTATGGGCGGAATGCGATGATATATTGAAATGTGCTAAACAAACTACGGTTAACAGTTTTCTTTTCGTCGACGGGGCTCTGAAAGTGAACGGACGAAACGATGGGAGAATCAACGAAACAAACCACAGATCAAAAGAATTGGCAGCGACCTTTATCTATTATAATGTAATTATAATGGAAGTATATAATGGCACCACAGTGGAGACTGAGAAGTTGTTTGTGGGCACAGAAAATAAAGAATTAATAATAATAATAATAATATTATTATTATTATTATTATTATTATTATTATTATTATTATTATTATTGTTATTATTATTATTATTAGAAGTGTAATAATTCGTGGAATGCAGAATTTACGAATCGATCGCATAAAGTTGCTTAGCAAACAAAGCGTGACGAGGCATTATGATGCCAAGCTGTAATGTTGAGAGACGCCGTGGCGTCACGTCGCATCACGTGCCCTGGTGCATGCGCGTACGCAGGGACGAACACCATTCTGGGAGTACGAGCTTCCGAGCACGTTACATGCTTTAAAACCAAAACGGTGTCATGTGACCCCTACGTCTCGTAATGGACGTGACCTGACGTCGTGTGACGTGGCGTCAAGTTACTTCTCATCCCGTTACGGGGCGGTCACATGACACCTCGACATAACATGACGTCACGGTAGTGAGCGAAGAGGTATAATGCCATAACGACATTACAGCAAACGCATTTAGCGCGTCCGTACCCTGACGTCGTCAGCCGTAATGAAACGCGGATGAGCGGAAAGGTTCCTATACAACCTCCCCAATGACCATTAATTCGGACGCACCTAGGTCCGGTGCGCCATGCCGCACGTTTGCATGCTCGAAAGCGCCTTTCGTGGCGCGCTGAATCGACACCACATGAAATAGTGAAAGCCTGTGGACTAGAAGTTTGACGACATCGCAGTGAGATTGAGCGAAGCCAGAGATTGGGTACGAGTGTTGCGTCATTGCTCGGCTGGGCCTCAGGGTCCAATGAACGCGTCGAAGGGCGCTCGGCATCGGGTTCGGGTCCAATGGCCGAGATAACGCCATCCGACTGTGATGACGTTATATAAAAGATGAGGAGGACATTCGCAGGCCTTAAATATTCTAGCTGGTGTTGCTTGATTGCGAGTCGTGACATTAAATATCTTCGGATAGCTTCGTGCGCGTCCTCCAAGAGGAAGGCTGCTCGAGGAACTCCATTCTGAATGGACAATCTCTGGCACAAGCATGCTCCGATAGAGTCGAGTTCTCGGGTAGTTCTGCCGTCTTCAAAATGACATTTCGAAGGGACGGTATTCCTGGCAACGATTGCGTGGCATTCCGCAGCGTGACCGCGGGAGACGTTGATCGCTTCAGAATATGCTCCCGTAATTGAAGTGGAGATGACGCGTTCGTGTCGTTCCACTCCCTCCTGCGTATTAAAATGACCTCTTCACCGAAGTACAGGCACGCGTGTTGATTAGTACGGTCGCTGAACCTTTCGGTCACGCAGCCGCTGTTTGAGTTGGATTTGTATATCCACGTGCACGGGTCTTTGACAAATAGAAGAAATCTGGATAAGTAAATCAATGTTTTGGGTCGATTGAATTCATGTGCATCAAGTTGCTTATGGCTAGTGAAAAAACGCCAGTGAAAAAGAAAATCAGGACAGAACCAACTATCTTGCTGACTAATTAAGTGATTAGCTGCAGACATAACGGCGAGCAGCATGAGCGGACATTCCATCGCTCGGGAGAAGTGTATTTCGGCTTCTCGCCGCAGCGGGGCACCCGTCACGTGGCTCTCCTCTCACCGGTTGTCTGCCGCTCCACCTTTTCAGTTTCGGCGGCCGCTTCTCGTGGCTATCTTCCAGGCTTTGTCCTCCACGTGCCCGAAATGCCGAGAGAAAAAACAAGTGGAAAGGAGGTGACTACTGACTAAATCGCGTCTCGCGCCGTCAATATTGCTCTAAATTTTTGATGCGAAAATTAATTTTTTTGGCACGCGTGTCCTAATCCTCCTAAATGGACCATTTTCTTCCTCTTAAAGGGCTCCTAAAAAAATCATTTTTTAGGAGCCCTTTAAGTAGGCAGGATCACTACTCTTGACGTGATGGCGAGGCAAACCCTGGTCGTGACGTCATGGATAGGGACCAGAAGAGGGCGTTAGCGAAACATCACGGCGCTCATATTCAACAGATTGCTTGACTTCAGTTTTAGAGCACAGCTCTTAGGCGCCCGTTTCCGGCTTGAGCGGCGTCGCGATCGCCGTCGCCGTCGGCGTGACCGTGAGGTCACGTTACCCCGGTGACGTCACGTGACCCCCGTGAGGTCAAGTGACCCCCGTGAGGTCACGTGACCCTCGTAAGGTCACGAGGGTCACGTGACCTCACGGTTACGCCGACGGCGACGCCGACGCCGCTCGGAGGGAGGAGTAGCAGGCAGGATGAGGAGGTGAGGAGGAGGGGTACACGCTCCCCTCAGTACCCTTCCCTCCTCCTCCTCAAGTGCTGCGCTCTAATTCGGTGTTACAGGTAGTTGTAAACGGCTTTCGTTTTTTATTCTCAAAATTGCATGTGCCCTAGCTACAAAAGTCAAGAGAACTGGAATGCATAGCCGGTTTGAATTTTTTTTTTGTTTAATATGACACGATGATTCCAATATCTTATATAAAAATATACGTCTCTTAAAATTCTACGTAGGGGGGTGGATTGACCCGACGACCATTTTCTTCCAGTAGTGCGTTTTAAACTCAGGCGTTTCAAAGTGCAAAAATAAATAATACGTTAATTGATAATACGTTTAACTCATCTCAGGGTTTGAAGTGCACGTTTTCGATTATCTTTCGGCAAGGCATTCAGTGTGCGCTCGATTATTTAGAAAAAAAACGAAAACAAATAACGTTTTCACTTTAAATTGTTCGCAAAAGGGGCAATACTTCCACAAACTCTAATTTAAAAGTGTGCTTGAACATTCTTTTCTGGTGGGCCCTTAATAGTATTTTTTATTATCCATGACGTCTGTTGAGTCCTCGTCACGAAGAATTCTAATATTGCAGGTATCATTTTCAGTACCTCAGCTCACTAGCGACATTTATTTACGCGCAGAGGGAACAACAGGCACGTAGCCAGGATTTTGTTTCGGGGGGGGGGGGGGGGGGGGGGGGGGGGGGGCCGCCCATGACAAAATGCTGTATGAGGGGGAGGGGGGAGAGGATGTCCCAGCAAAAAAGAAGATTTCAGGGCGGGGGCCGGACCCCATGCCCCCCCTGGCTACGTGCCTAGGGAACAATATATGGAAACGCCATCGGTCCATCCAGTGTTCCTCGCAAATCGCCTTTGCATCTTCGGGGCAATACACAAATACGAAAGGAATATTAGGGGCTACCTCAGATGGTTTAATAAACAAACTACATACAACTTTTTTTAGTCGCATAAACTTAGCAGATCGCTAAGTACAGAGACATAAGTATTCGACTATTCGTAAGCGTTTATTCCTGACAAAAGTCGCCATTAGTTGAAATTTCATGTTGCGCTCCCTTTTCGTTCCTCTGATTCTCTCTTGTAATAAACGAACCAAAATAAACGAACAAACAATCAATTAAGCGAGCAAATAAATAAATAAATATCAGACGTCATAAAAAAATTGGCCGTCTACTTAAACGTTGTACGCGGCCTATTGACCCAGCTGAATTGTAGTGAATCGTGTGTTTGCTTTTGAATGATTGACTTTTGTGCGCTATAGAGAAAGCAAGAACTATACGCGTGTTTACTCAAAGGGCAACTCTGGCCAAAACTCAAAATGAAATAAATTACTGGTATCGCTGTAGCGACACAAAATAGTACCCCAGCCAAAATATTACGTCCGGGGGACGCTGCATTCTCAACTAATGCCGATAATAAAAATGCGACCCGCCGCGAGCCGCTGCTCCTTAGCGGGCGGCCAGCGGGTTGCCGATCGCTAAAGCAACATTGGGCCGTGACGTCAGTATCGTTCTCTTTTTTTCCTCCGGTCCGGGCGTTGTGCGGAGTGCGCTTCTTTGTGCCGCTACCACCGCTACGTCGGATTGTGATTGGTGTGTTTAGCCGTTGCTTTTTTCTGTAGCCCGTGTAGCTTCGGTATATAGCCTTTTGTTTATTTGCTTGTGAGGACTCCAAGACTTGTTTTAGCGAGCAACTCGGTGCGCCCAGGACTGCCCTGCTGTTCCTCGAAAGATGCCGAGTGCAACTTGTAGCGCTGTGGGCTGCTCAAACAACCCAATGCGCAACACGGAGGTGCTTTTTCACAAGTTTCCAACGAACCGGTAATTGGAGAAGGTGTGGGTGAACGCTGTTCGACAAGTGGACTTTGAACTTCGGCTTTTACGCGCCCGAGAAAAAAAGAACGAAAAAACAGACGTGTACGGCCCAGCACACGTTCTTCGGGCGCCGCAGCCCGCGCCGGAGAGCCTCAAAGCTTCGCGTCTTTACTGACCCGCAGCGCGAAAGCGAGAGGGCCCCCAGTACTGTACGTCACTGGCAGCGCGGCGAGTAACGCCGCTGCATTCACGGAGCCCCGATGACAATTTAGGCCTAGCGACGAGTACGGAAGACCGCACACACGGCGACAGCCGCCGAGTACGGCACCGAACGAGTTCACTCGCTTTCCAGTCGCTAGCTTTTGGGTATACAAGCGACGAGTACGACATAACGCACGCACGGCGGCGGCCGCCAAGTACGGCACCGTACGAGTTCACGGGTTTTCCATGCAGTCGCTAGCTTTTGCGTAGACGCACTAACTCTTGCTACATATGCTGGATAATTACCACGTAAACAGAATTAAGCGCGAAACACATGTACGACAAAACCGTCCGATCCGACGTCCGATCAGGCAATACGACGGTCGGAGGCGAGGGTTTTCAACGCTCTCCGGTGCTACGAAAACCCTCGCCCCCGAAGGTCATTCCGGCAGTTCGCACGTCGGATCGGACGGTTTCGTCATACATGTGTTTCGCGCATTAAAACAAAATCAGCTTACCTCCTATCTTTAGACGGCTAGCGCAACAGAGGTAGGTGCCGCTCGGCCTGCGTACTCGTTGAACGAGAACGATCCTGACGTCACGTTCACATAGCGGCTGATTTCCAGTGTTGCCGGGGCCTCGAGCGGCTAGTTTCGGTTTGGTTGGCCGCGCCCCAAACAAAACTTTGAGGCGTCGATATCTTTAAAACTACGCACAATAACGAGAAAAAAAATTACACCTTGCAATTCAGGGATGCTGACTGCACTAAAAACAGTCATAATCCCAAAATCGAAAGTATGGACCGGAGTTGGCCATTAAATGAAAATGGCTTAAATGTCAGTCCTCTTCAGAGTTTATATATTTTTCTCGTAAGTTTTGCATAGCAGTGTTAACAAGTTGATGTTTTTCGTTTTGTTGCCACCCGTTATGAGTTTGACGTTCAAGTGGCAAACATTTCGAGTAGGATTATGACCGGTTGCTACGGTGGGTTGATAAATTTAGCAACTTGCCGATAGCGGTACGTGATGAATCGTATGAACAGAACACAACTTTAATAGTATGGCCAGGGAGACGCCCTAATACGTGCATCGGGCACCCGCATACGTGCATCGGATACTCACGCATCGCCTCTCTATTCACCACTGTCACGCAGGAAAGAGAGAGTGTTAGAGCATGCTGCGACCGCGCTGCAGGCAGCTGTTAGTTTAGCAGAAAGTGATTGAACCGTGTTTATGTGGAGAGCGAGTCGTCTGCTTTCGCTCAAGAGTTGCGGTGACGTCAGACAGACGTCACCGCAACTCAGTGATTGGCTCTGATTGAAGGATATTGAGTAGACCTCAAAGCAAGCTGCCTTGAGGTCTACTCACTATCTTTTATTCAGAACCAATCAGAGCTCGGCTTTTTGACGTCACCCACACCTCTGCAAAAGAAGCTGACGAACTTGCGGTCCGCAAATATCCGGACCGCATGTTCGTCTGCACCGTGGTACAACCATGCAGGATATATCCTGGTTGTACCACGGTGTCTGAAACACGTCTTGGACTGGTGTGTTTACCGTCCTACCCCGCCCATGCATCGAAAGTGGTCCCGAAGTAGCACCAAATGACGTCACATGAACCGGCGTGTCATGTTGTTGGATGTCGCGATCCTGGCGGTTGGCGCTAGAAATACCGTCCAAAAGTACGAGCGAACGCGAGTGTCACTGTTGTCGCGTAGTTCCTACGCCTGGCTGCTGGAGCTTCCTCGGATTGTAAAGCTATTGGGGAGGAGATCGAACGGTGGCGCTGGCTAGCGGCCGCCGTCGGAACTATGATGCGGGAATAACATTCCCGCCGCTAGTATTTGTTCAGCCATGGAGGACGAGGACTTGAGGCTCGTGAAAGGTATGTGGATAATATTTATCTGCTCGAAAAGCATCTGCGTAGGGGTAGCACAGTCCCTGCTTGTCTCACCTTGCTTTAAATGTCGCCGCATTCTTGTTGGAAGCAAAAACCAACCCACATGTAGGCGCCCGCGATCGGCCGCGTCGCTCCGGCTGCGCGCGCCAGGTCGTGCGTGACTGACGCGGTGTGGCGATGTTTGTGCGCTTCCTAGGTTGGAGAAACCGTATTCACGAAACACACGCATTGCTTTTCAGTGTCCCTGTCCCTTGCAACGATCATCAGCCACATCGGCGAGAGCAATGGTGCCTCGTTGAAGGCGAGGACGTGCTGAAATGTAATCTTTTAGTCCAGTGCAGCGTCGCCCCGGAGAAAGTTTCACCAAAACATCAACCAAAATAGTCATTACACATTACATTTTCTTGAAATTGCGAATTACAGAACACACTGGTGAACATTATAGTGTAGAATGTGGCTAATTAGACTGCACATTGGCATTAAACGTTACAAGTTGTCTTTTTCAGTTTAATTTATCGGTTATTCAAAGGTGCACGGTTCACGATGAAATATCAATGAGTTCTGCACGACGAGGACTTAGTCATACACACATTTGCATTGCTCAATTCAAATTATAGGAATCGCAAAATGATTCACGCAGTTGCATAAATATCACAATATTGAACTGATACTGCTACCTAATATGTTCCAGTGTAAAAACTAGCCTGGAACAAAATAGTGATCAAATGATAGCAGTACCTCTCGGCGGCTTCCGAAGCCTCACGTCCCGGTCGTGTGATCCCTTCGGAAGATTATCCGACGGAACGGCGTTGCGTATCAAGAACCTCCTCTTGTGCACTATTATGAAATAAGGTGGGGATATTTTGCCGGCAGCCGGAACAACCACTCGGGAAAAAAAGATTGCCGGAAGCTTCGGACGGCAATGATTATTCTAAAAAAATAAATAAATAATAAATAAAAGTCGTCAAACGTTTTACAAAAAAAAAAAAAAAATTCCCCTACTTTGATTTGAACCTGGGACCCACGGCACGTGTAACGGACGCCTTTCCACTGAGCTACTCTCACAACTAGAAGTTCCCGTTTTGATTATTCCTTTTACACAAAACCCAATGGGAACAACTACCGGCAATTGTTTTTTTTTTTTTTTGCTCGGTTTGTTGTGCCGGTTGCCGGCAGAATATCTACTACCTATAAAATACAATGTACGGTTTGAACGGACGCCGATGCAAGCGTGATTTACGCGCGTACATGACTCGTCCATTAGCGTAGTTTGCTTGGAAGGCATCGCTTGAAAAGTGACGACCACACACCACACCGTGCGCAGTCAACTTGTTCCCTACTCTTACTTATTCACTGTGATCTGAGTTTTTTTTTTTCGGCAGGAAAGCGATGAGAACTGATTCCAGGCTCTAAAGCATGCGCTGAGCACTGCGGTACGCAACAAGAGCGTACTATATTCTAACAAACCTGCAGAGAACGCGGCAACAACACGGCAGCCAACTGGAACGCCGGAGTTGTTTTCCACGCAGGCGGTGTTTGTTTTGGTGAACGCAGCGCCCCCTATAGTACGATCTCCTCGCCAATAGAGAGCGACCTGGGGCAGAACTATAGGCGTCTGCCATATCTACCACGGCTGCTGTGACGCCGCCAGGATCGCGGCTGGCGGCAACATGGCACTTCTATGACGGTATCGGGTGGGATTCAAGGGGCCATTCTTCAGGACGCGGTAAACAGGCCGGTTGGAGACGCGTTCCAGAAACAGTTTGTACTGAGCAGGCTGCCCGCATGTCAATCATTTCTGGCCACCACCTCTTCGAAGAGGCTAAGTGCACTCGGCGAACACCGACCGAGCGACGCAGACAAATAATGTAACAACTTCAATGGTACTCAGTATGCGGCTCCCTATCGCACGGTTAATAAATTTGATGAAACAGAAGATCAAACTATGAGGAATATAAAACGCAGCATGCTTAAAACATACCAAGAAGCGAGGCACAAATGTACTCACTGTAAGTTTAGAAAGATGTTGATAAATCAATTTATTTGGACACTTTCCTTGTGGCAGTAGTTCTAATGACAATTAACTTATTTTCTAACTATTCCAATTAGATCACTGTTCAAAAGTGATGAACCCATGTATAATTGCTAGAATTAACCCAGTGTATTTTCAACGAGAACGTTCGAAATTCCGCCACTCGACAATGCATAAAAATGTTTTTCATTTACTGTAAAAAACTAATATCGAAACTCAAATATTTCGCGAATTTTGCAAAATGTGGCTTTCGGTAATATTTTGCGTGCTCGAAATTTAGCGAATCGAGACGGTATGTTATACATATTTGTTACCATATATATATTTTTTTTTGAATTTTTTAAATTATTATTTATGTCGAAATTACGCGAAAATTAGGTACTCACGAAAATGAAGTCGTTATTGCAAATATAGAAGAGAATATACAGGTCCTTGTATAAAAAGACTGATTTTTTGAAGCTTAATTTTTTTAGCAAACGTCGAATGTTTTGTTTAAAGATGAGCGCTGGATCACACATTCTGTTATTTTTTTACAAATCATAGTTTTCCTTCTTTTTTTAAATTAAACTAATACAAGGGTATTAATTGGTTCCTTCCCAAGCTGTGAAATTTAAAGAAAAAAAACAATGCTGGCAACCCTTCATAAAGGGGATCACTGGCACCATAAACACACTTTTTATTTATTTCCACACACAAACACACACACACACGCACACGCACGCGCGCACACACACACGCACACGCACACAGAGACACGCACGCACGCACGCACATGCTCGCGTGCGACTATATGCTGTACTGTATGCTGCGGATACTAGGGAATGTAGAAGTTCTGAATGTTAGGCTTATTAATCGCAAGTTTTGATAACGAAGAGGAAGTCATCGGTTTTTTTGTTTGTCGGAAAGAAATAATATTTGTTTTTTATATCAGAATATAACAAAAATAGCACAGAACTTGACTATTATTTTTTTTGTGCCTTAAATACTTATGTTGTATATTGTGCATTACTTTTTATTCAGATTTGTAGGTGAATATTAATCTCTGCAGTCCAAATGTGTTCACCCTATAATGGGCATAACTTGCTCGACCTTACTGATTGTTCTTACACTGCACAACCAACGTATGAGTTTCATAACTTCGTAATCACCCAACTAAAGTTCCATATGAAACTTGTAGTATTACTAAATAAATAAATAAATAAGCAAGTACTTTTATTTCTTTCCACCATAGTAAGGATATCTTGCTTTCGTGGTCATCAATGTTCATCATGGTGAGAAAAAAAAAAAAAAAAAGCTTTGGTCGCTTATAAACAAACTGCACGCGATATTTAAAAAGGAAAAATCATTTACGTACTAAATCAAGGTTATCCCCTTGCTATAAGGCTTCTGAGTCTTTGGCGTGCAGTGGTAAATAAAAAAAAATCCTCTCATTAAAAAAAGAACACGAGTCTTAAGGGAGGAGGCATAAAAACTCATGACATCGCACTTCTGTGAGCCCGGCGTGTTTTCACTCATAAAGTCTCAACTTTTCAATTTTACTATATACACGTTCATGTTTTAGATTTTAAGAATAATGAAAAGGCGGTCGCTTTTAATACTCTATAATTTTACAAATACGCAGTTTGGATTGTTTGAGCCCTTCTAACACAGAACAAAGTGAGTGTTTAGTTTAATTTTATTATTTTGATATACAAAACATCTAAACAAAATCAAAGTGACGTTCCTACCCTAATTGTTTTACATTTTTACATGTTACTTTTTATAAGGTTTTCTTGGGTAACTTCAGAACGGAAACTAAAATTTATAGAATAAGTTAACAAACGAGAGCTGTAAAAATGATAAAACAAGTCTTCAGCATTTTTAGAGATAAATAAGCAACAAATCTCTCTATTGTTATCCTTGTCACAAAAGAATACGAATGAATGATTATATGAATTCAGATTGCTCACTGCTGTGGAACCATTCCTTTTTTTTTTTTGTTCTCTCTCTGAGGTTGTATTTTTTCTGTCGGACACGACGGCGTAAGATTAAAATGCGGTCCAGCACTAACTTGGGGATTCTAAATACTGTATAATGAATGGCTAGACGGACTGCTATATTTATGTTTATGATGACCTAGATGTTATTTGTCCCCGACTTTGAAAGAAAAATCTAACCACCGAAACAAAGGAGCTGCTCCTTTTATTTTTCTTTGGAACGTACGTCACTTAATTTAGTCTGGCTCCATACGAAGAAGGTTTTGTTTCATTATCACAGTGCATTTTCAGCGCTCGTGTAGCAAAATTTATCATTAACATAAAAAACACACACACGCACTCACACAAAAAAAAACAAAAAAAAAACAAACAAACAGTCAGCCTCTTTAGATTGCGGGGACATTTGTTATGACAACGGAAAGATGAAACAACCACCCTTTCGCATTTGTATAGCTTTGTGCGTTCCAGTCACAAATGTATGTTTACACGTGATTTGGTTCCGTATAAACACGCGTTGGGGTGTTTGAGGCGCGCACGCAAGAGTCTGTGCTTGCGTCTCGCTCTTGGTTTACAGAGCTCGGTGGTGTTTACAGCTCTCATCACTCTCTTGGGGAGAAAAATGAGCCTGCATAGCTCGTATTTCAGGCACTATATATTAAGCGTTTAGTCGTTAGAATCATTCAGTTAAGAGATACACTCGATGTGGAACAAGGGAGCTGGTCCTCGTAAAACAAAAAGAAAACGTAAATTAGTGGGTTTTTTTTTCTAGGCATACGTTCAGCATGTTACAACACTAAACGTAAAGTTCAGCTGCGATAAGTAGCTTTGGACCAACCAAGTTCTATAGTTGTTGTTGTTTAATGACAACCGCAAGGTTTAACCAAACACGAACTGTTTATTAATCTAAATCTACAACTCAAGCTTCGTAAAACAGAGAAGAGTTCTTTTGCGTGGCGTCTTTCGTGGCGTTCCTTTTCGATCTGTCCCTGAGACCCCCGTCGTCCCGTGATCTTTTTCCTTCTTCACCTCCCGCCGACGTTTCAGATTCCGCTTCTTTCCCGGTCCTCTTTTCACACGCCCAGGTGGTCGATGGCGGTGGCAGACATCTCGTCTTGCTCAAGTTCGCCCGAGCGGGTGTAAACATCACGCGAGGCCACGGGCAAAGCTCAGTCCGTCAAGAGCCCGTTGAGGTTACTCGAGCATCCACGTGCTTTCCTCGTGTTCGTCTCTCTTTCTTCTTTGTGTGTACTTATTTTTGTCCTGTCTGTTTCCTCTTTTTACGCTGCGCCGTACCCCGTGAGATTTATCGCCATCTCGTTGTCGGTTTTTTCTTTTTCTTGTCCACCCGAGCTCCGAGTCAGAGTTCAACTTACAACAATCTCCCCCGGAATGAGCGGGTACGGTCATTCTTTTAACTCCAACGGGTACAGATGTTGAATGGGCCGGCGAAGCCTTCCTCCCCCGGGTAGGATCAGCTTACATGCTCTTGCTCTGCCGTCCCTTCCTTGAATGGTCTCCTCTATTCTGCAGGTTTTCCACATGTGTCTTGGTAGACGGTCTTCCTTTAGAAGAACTAGGTCACCAGCTTGGAGTCCCGATGAGGCAGTCGGTTTGACCAGGTGCGCTGACCTTAGTTCTAGCAGATACTCACGCCGCCACCGTCTCCAGAAATTGTCCACCACCGCAGTGCGGTATTTCCATCTTCGAGCAAGCTGATCTCCAGCTGGTAGCACTTCCGTTGGTAGCCGATGTGGCGGAAGGCTCGTTAGTTTCCTCCCCACTAGGAAGTGAGCTGGGGAAAGCACCTCTGGTTCCTCGGCGTTGGCGTACACGTACGTAAGAGGGCGAGAATTTATGACGGCCTCGACCTCGGCCAGGACAGTCGTTAGTTTCTCAAAATCCAAGCTGCTGCGTCCCAAAACCTTGCGCAGAGAAACCTTGACGGATCGCCCCATTCTTTCCCACTCCTCTTGGAGATCCGCGGGCAGTTTATCATCCCAGTCGACGCCTCGTTCCCACAAGCTCTGGAACAGGATCTTCACACTTGTTACTGCGGGTGCCAGAAAACCCAAAGGGTCAAATATCCTTGAAGACGCTTGCAGCACAAATCGTTTGCTGTCCTTCCTTGTTCCCAGGAAGTGGATTAGAGAGTTCATGTCGAACCTGAATACGTCATTCTTGGGCTCCCATGTAATGCCTAGTACCTTTGTTGTTTCACCGAGTTCAAACACATCCTCATGAGTGTGGTTCTCTTCTTCTAAGTCTTTCAGCAGCCCTGGCTCGTTTGTCTTCCACTTTCGAAGTCGCATTCCTGCTTTACTTAGAATTTCCGTTGCTTCAGTGGCGAGAACCTTCGCCTCCTTTAGATTGCGGGCACCTGTCACAAGATCGTCGACGTACATGTGCTCACTCAAAATATTTGAGGTGGTGGGGTACTCATCTTTCAAGACTTCAAAATGGTGTCTGAGCGTTGCGGCTAACAGAAATGGGCTGGATGTTGCTCCGAAGGGGACCCGAGTCATTCTCCACGTTACGACTGGCGGAAGTGGCTGACCAGACTGTGGCGTTGTCTCATACCAGAGAAAACGGAGCGCGTCTCGGTCTTCTTCGGGGAGTGCGACTTGCAAAAAAGCCTTTTCAATGTCCGCTACGATGGCGACGTTGTGGGTGCAGAACTTGATCAGCAAGTCAGGCAGGTCGGGGTTCAAGTTTGGTCCACTACACAAGGTGTCGTTCAACGATGAACATCCTTCAGCACTCGATGACGCATCGAACACCACTCGGAGTTTTGTTGTTTTACTGTCCTGTCGTATCACCGCTTGATGTGGCATGTAGTACACCGGGTTCTTGGTCGTTTCGTTCTCTTTTACGCTTTCAGCGAACCCATTTTTGAGGTATTCCCGGATCGCCCTGTCATACTCTTGCATGAGCGTGTCGTTCTTGTTGAGGCGTGCTGTTAGGGATCGAAGCCTTTTTTGCGCGATTTCTTTATTGTCCTTCAGCGTGTCCACCTTTTCGTTCCATGGCAGTGAGACTTGGTACCGTTCGTTCTCAAATTTTACGGATTTCTTGAATTCGCTGAGCAATTCCGTCTCTGAAGTCTTCGTCACGTTGTCAGCTATTCCGATGTGTTCAAGTTCCCAGAATGATCTGAGCTGAGCCGAAATTTCCGCGTCGTTTGTTTCGGACACAGTCACCCTCATCACTCCAGTTGTTGGCGAGTAGATTGTTGCAGAAGTAGAGGTAACAGGACCCTGAAGTGTCCACCCGAGTATGGTGTCGACTGCCATCAGCTTCCCATCCAAGCGCTTGACACCGCCGTTCACAATGTCCCAGAAGTGATCGGCTCCGATGAGAAGGCTGATTCCCTCCTCGCATGGGTGGCCGCAGAGCTCCACATCTGCGAGGTTCATTCCGTCAGGCAGACCCTGCAGTTCCTCAGAGGGGTGGTTCATGACATCTGAGCAGATGTGAGGAACCTCGAGGGCTTCTATTCTTATGGATCTTCTGTCGTATTGGCTGCGGAGCCACAGTTCCACTCGCTTGCATTTAGTTTTTGTTGCTGCGTCTCCAAACGTGAAAATGGTCAAGTCCTCCTCACCCAGTTCCTTCAGGTGAAGCCTCTTGGAGACGGTTTGGCGAATAAAAGTCCGCTGGCTTCCGCCGTCGATGAGAAGTCTAATCCGGCAACGCTCTCTTTCACCTTCTGCCCAGGCTTGAGCTGTCTGCAGAAGTACTCGCTTTCCACTGTCCCTTTCTTTGTTTGTGATCTTGAGTGTTGACTGGAGTGTCGTTCCTCCCGAAGTTGATGTTTCTCCGGCGTCCGCCATTTCTTTTGCCGTAGTCTTATGCTGAGGTTTGAAGTTCGGGTCGCACATAGCACTGGCGTGTCTCCCTGCACACTGCGCACACTTCAGCCACTTTGCACTTCTGCAATCCTTTGCTCGATGGTTTTTCTTGGTGCAACGATAACATCGGTTTTCAGCCTTCAGAACACGCTTGCGTTCGTCGTTGGTCATTGAGGATGTGCAGTCCGCAGTCAAATGAGCACCTGATTTGCAGAACACACAGTTCTTTTCATCCAGGCCTGCTGCCGTTGTTAGTACAGATGCAGAAGGAGGATAACGACTCTGCTGATCTTTTCTTGCACGAAAGCTTCTTTGATCCTCGGTTCGTGGCACGAAATGTCCTGACCCATATAAACTTCTTTCTCGGCTTTCTATCTCGATTTTCAGGAAGTCCAGAAAGTCTCGCAGCTCGTTGTGCTTTGTCGCTGTTCGTGAGGCGGACCTCCGGTTGTACTCCAGGCTCAGATCGGCCGGCACGACCTTTCGAAGAACGGTAAGGAGCATCGTTCCATAGGTATCCGATTGAACCCCCAGGGCGTCAAGACTTCGAACTCCCGTCTCTGCTTCATCGTATAACGATCTGAGCGCATTGACGTTCCTGGAGTCATGGACTGGTTTGATCTCTAGCAGTCGTGACAGGTGGCTTTCGATGATCAGCTCCTGTTGACCAAATCTTTCCTTCAGGAGGTCGATTGCAACTTTGTAGTTCTCGGCAGTTACGGCGAGTCCCTCAATTGCCGCAGCAGCTTTGCCGTTCAGGTAGCTTTTGAGGTACTTGAACTTGTCGATTTTCGAGAGAGTTTCGTTCTGGTGAATGGTACAGTCAAATTGGCTCCAAAATCCTTGCCATGCTCGTATGTCCCCTTGGAATTTTGTTATCTCAAGTTTCGGGAGCTTCACTGTCGTAGTCATCCGTCCTTGATTTGCGATAGTTTTGACGGCCGTGTTCTGCATCAAAGATAACCTGGCAGCGGCTTGTTCGCGTTCTGTCAGCTTGTTTCGCAATCGCGTCTTCGTTACGCTGATTCTTTCATGGTAAACTTCCGCGCCCGTCATCTCCTCTTCTATCGATTCGCAGTCCACGACTGCTTCCATCTCGCGGTCCAGTTCCTTTAACGTTGATTCTTTGGAAACCAGAAGTTCAAACTTTTCTTGAAGCTCACCCGTATGCGTGTCTTCCGTGGCCAGCAGAACGTCGATTTCGTTCAGGAGTTTCGTTGTTGACGTTCGGACCACTGCTCTTCTGCGTCTCAGTCGTTCGATTGTAGCCTGAGTTGCCATTTCTTGGTTCGGGGGCTTCGTTGGCGGTTAATCCCGGGTTTCGGCACCAGAAAGTTTTGTTGTTTAATGACAACCGCAAGGTTTAACCCAACACGAACTGTTTATTAGTCTAAATCTACAACTCAAGCTTCGTTAAACAGAGAAGAGTTCTTTTGCGTGGCGTCTTTCGTGGCGTTCCTTTTCGATCTGTCCCTGAGACCCCCGTCGTCCCGTGATCATTTTCCTTCTCCTCCTCACGCCGACGTTTCAGATTCCGCTTCTTTTCGGTCCTCTTTTCACACGCCCAGGTGGTCGATGGCGGTGGCAGACATCTCGTCTTGCTCAAGTTCGCCCGAGCGGGTGTAAACATCACGCGAGGCCACGGGCAAAGCTCAGTCCGTCAAGAGCCCGTTGAGGTTACTCGAGCATCCACGTGCTTTCCTCGTGTTCGTCTCTCTTTCTTCTTTGTGTGTACTTATTTTCGTCCTGTTTGTTTCCTCTTTTTACGCTGCGCCGTACCCCGTGAGATTTATCGCCATCTCGTTGTCGGTTTTTCTTTTTCTTGTCCTCCCGAGCTCCGAGTCAGAGTTCAACTTACAACAGTTGTGATTCTGTTAGAACATGGTTTCGTTGTTCAAAAAAATATTTACTTTCCGCGACAACAACGAGCTAAAAATATTCTTAAATTGCGGCAGTTAAAATGGCATTCAGTTCACTCTAAAAAAAAAAAAAAAAAGCCAGTGCGTCTACTTTCTCGCACAACATTCGGAGAGCCAATTACCGCAACTTACGGAGGCAACTCAGCGAATGACAATGCCGAAACATATGTTCAATGAAAAAAAAAAAGAAAAAAAAGCTTAGTTTGTGTTTCGACATTAAGAAATGCAAGCGTGATGTTTTACATTGCTTAATGTCACAACTCGGGCTGCGTTTTTTGGTCTAAACATATGTTTGGCCATCGTCATTCGCTGAGCTGCCTCCGTACGTTTCGGTGACTGGTTCTCCGACTGTTGTGCGAGAAAGTAGACGCACTGTTTTTTTTTTTTTTTTTTTAGAATGTAGAATGAAATTCGAGCAACCGATTATTTGTGACTTGACCTGCTGTCACATAGAGTATTATTTCTCCCCCAAAATAAGCTAAATGATAAGTCAAATCAAACTGTGTTTTTATTTTTAAGCAAGTTGTTAGTTCATATTCATAAGACTTTTATTCAAACAGTCGTACCGAAGCTTTAAAAAAAAAAAACACCTTGGTAATAAGTGGTTATTTATCGATAAAAATTTTGCCCAGCCTTTAACATCAATCAAAGAAGCTACATTGTATGTAAACGAGAATAAAGTAACAGAGACTAAAGGATAAATTGTAGCACATGCATAATAAGAACACAAATATATAAACCTAAGTTATTTTTATGGCAAATTCGTTTTAAGCTGAACTTAAAGCAACATAATAATTATTTGACACTAAGGTTTAGAACAAAGTACACAAAATATCACGATCTTTAAACAAATCAGACATGGTATTAAATAATAATCTTTATGTTCCCTGCTTATCGCGATTAAACAGAAGCAGCAAAATAATGGATTGATGGGTACTCATATAAGATCGTAGACTTTCCGAAATCAACCGAAAAAAAAACCAACAACGGCAGTGTCAAAAATATAAAATCAGTTAAAACCGAAAAACATAAGTAAGCGACCGTTAGTGTGAAAAATACAAGATTGGCTAAATAAAAAACAACCACGACATAACTTTCTGAAAATGTTTGCTCCGGCTAGGATTCTTTTGGTCGAAACCCTCTCCCACTTAGACTCTAACTGCTAGTTTTTCATGGACCGCTTTTACCGATAATCACCAGAATGGACCGAATTAAACATAAATAAACACAGAAATAAACCCGCCGAGTTGTCTTATAAATAAACACCGGATAATCTGCTGCTTACATATTATGCATTCCGCTATTGTACCCGAGACAACGAGGCAAATCCGCCTAATTTACTTTGCCTTTATGGATATCAGGAGATTTCCATAATAAAAATCCGTGTGTCGAACATGACTTATCTCTCTTTGCCATGTGGTATCATATGCACCTAATGTAAGTACTGCAAATGGGTCTTCCCCTTTAGTTTGGATTTCAGTACGACCCCAAATTTTGAGTTCAAGTTGCAAAACATACGGGACACTACTGCAAAATTTAATTTCTACATAAACGCCTACTGATCCTCTACATCCACAATATATTGGACAAGTAAAAAAAAAAAAAAAATTATCGTGCGAACTTTGCAGAATTTTTAAACTAGAGAATCCCTCTCAATTCTATTAAGCACTGTAAATACGCAAAACTAAGAAACTCAGCAATCGCAGCACAAGGGGGGCAAGAAGCATTGATCAACTTTTTTGATGAAACATGCGATGACTGATTTACGACTAAATAAATAAGTATAACATGGTGCATCTTACATGTCTAAGAAACTACATAATTTTCTTGTTAATTAAGGAGTTACGTAAGTTGATATCGTGTTAAACTGGGGCGTCTCGAATTCAACCTCCTTCCTTACGGTGTTGATTCTTGGTATAAGTATTATAAATACACCAACCTTTTTTTCTTCGCTCAAAATGCATGGTTGGGCAAAGCAGCTTGTAACGTAAATAGAAAGCTAACCGCGCCAGATACCTTCGAAGTTAAACGAAACAAAGAAACGACAAAGAAAATTTGTTAAAGAGGTATAAACCAGCCGTTTCCACTAACCCTGACCTTTTCGCTCGCCTTAAACGTGCGCCGCTGCCTGACGCGTTGTGTAAGGGTTAGTGCGCTCAGCGATAGCGTCAGCTAGTTAGCTACACTATGAAATAATAGTAAAAACAATACCCAGCTTGCCGCAAAGCTTCCCTTTTCACGGCCGGCCGTGGAGTTACTTTACGGGCGTGGCCACGCCGAACACACGTCACGTACGTTTGCGCCAACAAACGTGGCCACAATCTCGCCTCTCCAATCGCACAGTCCTTGCCTACTCTCCTCTAAAACACCCTCGATTCACGTGAAATTGACTGAGCCTATACCTTTCCGCTCTCGGTGGCCCTCCTACATCTGATAAAAAAAGAAAAAGAAAAAAGGGAACTGCAACGGCAGAACTAAATAAAACAGTATACTAACTCAAAGTTATCTAAGCATTTTAGTCATAATTCTGCGCGAAACGTCTCATAAAAGAGGAGTGAGACAAAATATTAAATTTATAGTACGAATAACATGACCCCTATAAAATATGAAGGTGCACTTGTCCAATTAAGCACCGCTAGTGGATTACTATATCCGGTCCGCTTTGGACTCAAGGGCTAGAAGAGCATCAATAGTGAGAGAGAGGCTAGGTGGTACATCGTTCCTTTTGACAAAAGCGCCAGAAGACAAAGACATAAAGTACGAGACACAGCACAAGCGTTCACAACATGAGCGCTTGGGCTGTGTCTCTTAGTTCATGTCCTTGTATTGTGGCACTTTTTACCAAAAAAAAGGGCTAGAAAAGAAGATGCTAACAGAAATGGTCGGATTGAGCATTTTATTGCAATATGTAGAGGTACTCTTCAGCCACAAATGGGAACACGACCCCTTATATATATTTTCTTATATTTCTCGCCCGCTCCGTTTCGTTAAGAACCCAAATTCCAAGTTGACAGGTCGTTCGCGTTGTGGCGTTGCTGCCAGAGTACAGGCGGTAGCACGGCAGCGTGATGACGATGATGTATGAAGCGCAAGGCCTCTCTCGGCCGATGGGAGAAGCGAGGGATTGCCACACCTTCCATTCTAGCCCACCCTTACCCATGTATCAGTATGGTCGATCACATAATCGCGCGGCATGCTCGTAGGGCTCAAATGGGTGGAAAATATCGTAGCATCCCGCGGGGTAGCATCACGGCGAAGAAAAGCACACGAGAAAGGCTATTCAAGTCAGGGTGTTTTTACGTGTGTAGGATGACGAAGCGTATGCCTAATTTTGAAGGTGCTATCTTAAACGTTAGCCGGAATGTTGAAAATATTCATGTGTGGTGACAAGAATAAGACGACGAACGAGTTGAAAACATTATTATTGTTGCTTTTTTTAATTAACACAATTCTTCAGGGCTATTTTGCAACGGAATAGATGCGAGGAGAGTATAGCATTAAAACACAATTCCTGACTAATCAGTTTTCAAATTTCCTTTGGCTCTAGGGAGTCTGCCTGAAAAGGTTCTCTTAGGAACGTACCATATGCTGCAGATGGCAGCTTGGTTTAAAAATAGTTAATATTCTGTGTTCTATGTTATAATATTTCCTTTTAAAAACATGCATATCAAAGAAACTGATGGGACAATGTGAAGATACAAAAATAAAATATTCTAGACTTACGGCTTGAGATAGTGCCACTTGTAGTCATTCTGTTTGCTTTGGACATTTCGTTTTGACAAAAAGGCTAACTACAGCAGCCAGATGTTTTTCTTGGTTGTCCTGAACACGGGGGTCAACAGACGGTGACCGTGGATATGCAGGTAAGAGACATATTGAAACAACAACCATAACAAAACAGAGGATACGAATTACCTGTACTCAGCGTAGATGATTCATTTGTTTTTCTTACTGGGATCATTCGAGATTGATTTTAGTCAACAGTTCTTTGTCAATTATAACACACACACACACACACACACACACACACACACACACACACACACACACACACACACACACACACACACACACACACAGACACACACACACACACACACACAGACACACACACACACACACACACACACACACACATACACACATACACACACACGCGCGCGCGCGCGCGCATGCACACACACACGCACACACACACACGCACACACACACAGCTTCAAGCTGCAATTCAAAGCTGTGAAAGTAGTGACGGCTGCATGCCCATGACTGCACAGAACACAACCGGCACTAAGCAATAGAAACATAAAGCTTCAAATTAGGTCGGAAAGCGCACTTCTGAGAGTCGTCATTAATGGTAATCTCAGAAACAAACTGAGTTTTTTTAGTCAATGGGCGGTATCTCCTAACTTTATGTGTCGTATTTTTAACAATGAAAGAAGCGCAATGCGATAACAAAAAGTATAAATGACCAAATGACAGGCAGGCGCATGATAGAATCTTTGGGTTGTCCCCACAAGAATGGTTCCGTGAACGTATACGGGGAGTACCTATTGTTGGATTCCATGAAGCCACATGTAAAATGTGATTTGAAGTGGCAGAATTTCACACTTCCGAGGAATTTAAGCCTCAGAAAGTCTCGTCACTTTTCAACCAACCTGGATTCCAAGGTTTTACTTATTGTTAGGTTACAGTCAGACATGTACGTAACGCGTTACTAGTAACTAGTTACTTCTACATAGTCCTTTTTGATAACGAGTGACGTATTTAGTTACTTTATTATAAAAGAAAAGAGGAACGTACTTTATTACTTTTAAGGCCAAGTAACGAGTAACGGTATTTCGTTACTTTTGAGAAGTAACGTGTACAACACCGTTTAAACATCCTCGTTCTAATTTTGAGTATGCGTCTATTCCGACAAAGGCGTATGGGCAACCCAAAAAAACAACTAAACAGTATGACAGTACAGCAACGTTTATCTCTGAACATGTCAGTCGAACTCTACAGTTGGGAATGCTCTTCAGCCAGCAAACACAATAAGGTTCGTCAACTGAACCTTCTAGGATCGTGAACAGACCGAATGTAGGCCCGGAGATTGCCAACGCGGGAAAGCACAGAAACCATTGTCAACTTGTAACTTTAGGAACAGAGATATCAAAAGAGACAGAGAGAGAGAGAGAGAGGAATCCCAGATTCACCAACTTTTGCTGAAACACAACGCTGCCGTACCTTCGAGCGCGTCAGTAGAACGACTCTTCAGCGTCGCCGGAGATGTATTCTCGAGGAAGCGGGGAAACATAACTGATGAAAACTTGGAGAGGCAGCTACTGCTTAAGTGCAACGTCTACTGAAAATAAAATAATAATACATAAAAAAAGCAGTAGTGTATTTGGTCGTAAAAGTAACGAGAAAAGTAACTCGTTACACTTGAAGTAAAGTAACGCCTTCCTTTTAAAAAGCAGTAACGAGTAACGTATTTAGTTACTGTTTGAGCGGGTAACGGGTAACGGTATTTAGTTACGTTTTGAAAGTAACGTGTGCATGTCTGGTTACAGTATAATCTTTTTTTAAGGAGTGGCGCACCGCAGCTTGCTGCTCGTGGAGCGAAAGCTTGCACAGCAGAACCCACGAGGTCTTGGGTTCAATACCCACCCGTTCCCATTTTGATCTGGATGAGCATCATACTGGCATATACGGTCGTGCATCACTACTGCGTGACTCACGTGAAAGACCCCAGGCTAGCTATGGTACTGTTCTGGACAAATTTATCATCTACAGCGGAGACAACAGGCGCCCACTTGGGCTGACTATCTTTCCACTGGCCAAAGCGAACCTACGACGCAAATATTTGGTGTAAATAATCCGTTGACAGAGCACAAATGATGCCAATATCTCCGCACAAGCATCATGCAGTACTACAATAATGATAAACGTGAAACGTAAACGGCATGCTCGAGAGCAGCGACGCCATACCTCCTTTGGATTTATAATGATGTAACACAATAACGTTCTAAAAATCGCGGCACTGAATCCTCAAGGAACGTCGAAATGAGTTTCTGTCGTCTTGTTTTGGTGAAAAAGCTTGGCCTGTGCCCCGTGAAAAGAGAGAAACACGACGTTGTCTTTTATTAACAAGGCATAATGTATTCATCGCATGGGCTCAAAAGCCCAACGACACTATCGCTAAGGCGGCATATTAACGTCTCGCTTGATCTCGCAGAGTTTAACATTGCTAAAAAGCAGCAATACATGGACACTCGAATACACGATTTTACGTATTTTCCTTCATCATTGTGCCTGGCCACAGAATGAGCGTTAGTTTGACGCAAAATATGAATAAATAAAAGATCCGAGAAAAGACAATGAGTACGGGTGGAGGGACAGTACTAAGTTTGGTTTGTTTGTGCTCGTAAGGTGCTTCCCCTTTGACCGTTCATTTTAATCTCGCTTTTCCGACGGCCGAAGAGTGGCCTATTTGTATTTCTTCATTGTTGCGAGAAAGGACGGAGACATTGGCACTTAGCCGCAATGAATGGAAGACGCAGTGGATTAAAGAGGGAGTGGAGGTTACTTTAAAACTGCAAATTACAAAACAAAACAGAATAGTGTGTGTGTTTGTGTGGTAAGAAATAAGCAAATGAAGGATCCCCAAGAATACGGCAGAACCCCAGCAGCAATAATCCAGTTCTCCAGACCATTTCAACAAACGTTGTTTGCACAAGTTTATACACCTTGTTATCAACGTTTTATGAGCACCAACGAATATCTGAAAAGCGGAACAGCCTAAGATTACTCTTGTCTTCAAAATGCTGCTTTCATGAAATCGGTGAGCGTGGATAGTTTTGTTTTTACCGGAAAGGATTGCGCCGTAATAGTAATAACAATGACAACAACGAAGCAACGTCCACAGCTACAAAGGTATGACCGCAATTCCTCGGTTATCTCTACACCATCTATTTGGAAGAAATGTGCACTGGATCTTTTAATCTATCCAACTCGTTCGAGCGCGGGGCGCAGAACGGAGACGAGGTTTACGTCAGCGTTCGGATCGGAGTTGTGTTTAATTAATGGACGCTAAATATTCACCAACGTACAGACTTGTACGTAGTTCAACTATTCTACTCAAGTTACTGTAGTTTAACTACTTTTCTGAGTAGTTTAGTAGCTTTGAATTACAATTTTATTTCGGCAATTAGTACTTTACTTGAATTACTTTTTCTGAGTAATTTCTGCTCAAATTACAAACAACTTTCGAACGTTAGTGGTAGGTTTTCTTATCAACAAACATTCCTGTACAAAAATAGATAAGATGTTGCGTGACCAGATGATATTCGCCAGTAGGGAAAAGCATGTTGTATAGGCTAGGGGGGGGGGGGAGATAGGGGTGTGGTTTGGAGCGTCCAATACCCCCCAAACGTTTCACGGGCCTTCCACTGCAAAAAACACTGCTACTAGACGCGGGGAGCGGACAGACACGTTGCAAAGTGTGGCCGAGTAACTGCGGGATAGCGCCGAAGTCTGGCGTTTATTTGTGTCCCAAAGCTCAAGGAGACTTGACTCATCTGAAGAAAAGGCTCCCAACGTAGGAACTCTCGCGAACTACACACTGCATGCTCACTCAAAGGGGGCAACAAAATGCAGCACTCGCTCTGAACCTCATCTGGTGCTCCCGTAGTTTGTGCTGTACTTAAAGGGGTACGGAAACAAAAATTGAAATATTCAAATTTCGTTCGGAAATGGGTCAAGCATGACGGATAATAACCGCAAATGATAATCGCACGTTTGTATTTTGAACGATTGGCTATATTTTTCGTTCCAAACGGTGCACTCGAGCGAGCGCTCGAAGAGAAGCGAACGGAGAGCGCGATGCGTCATGGGATATCCGGCGCAAACAAAAACAGAAAGAAAAGATTCCCCGCATTCGTGACGTAGCAAGGCTGGCGGGGTTATGAGCTTTGCCCTTGGTGGCGTTGTCAGCGTTGTGGTGGTGCCAATAGCGTCAACGCGTTACAACCGAGCCGTTCGAAGTACCCGTGGGGCAGTGTTGGACAAAATACTCGATAAAAGTAATTAAGTTAAGTTACTAAATACCTGCTACATAAAGTATTTAAAATACTACTCAAGTTACTTTCACTGTAAAGTATCTTGATTAGAGTACAAATACTTGGAAATGTAATTAAATTACTGTTGAAGATACTTCCGCATTGCGTAATTTGTATCGACGTCAGAGACAACGGCAATTATACAGTTTCGCAAATCTGGTTTACCAGAATGGTTTATTAGCACGTAACAACAGAAAAACGAAAAAAAAAAAGCGTCGTAAGGCTATTTTATGCAGTTGAACTATAAGGAGGAGGATATTGTCACGAGTGAGAAATGATGAGGCGGCGAATAACTGAAGAAACTAAACGTCTAATGGAGCGAACTTGTGCACAAAACAAAATAGAAGTAAGTTAGCGTCGCAGGCGTCGATGTCGGCGAAACAGCAGAATCGAGCGCTGGACGAGACTG
Organism: Ixodes persulcatus; assembly: GCA_013358835.2. Taxonomy (NCBI): domain Eukaryota; kingdom Metazoa; phylum Arthropoda; class Arachnida; order Ixodida; family Ixodidae; genus Ixodes; species Ixodes persulcatus. The sequence goes on along the minus strand of JABSTQ010011487.1, from coordinate 195,273 downwards.
ACACCGAACCAAAAAAAGAAAAAATTGGCTTGCTTTCGCATGTTTATAGGTGTGCATATATTCCGTTTCTCACTTACTGGGAATACTGATACACCCCAGTACGCCTCAACAGGTGACCTGTCGCTTAGCTGTAGATGAGAAATTTAGCCAGTGCAGTACAACCGCTAACCTGGGGTTTTTAACGTGCATCACGCAGTAGTGATTAGACGAACGCGTGCCGGTGCGAAACTCATTTAGATCGAAAGGGGCGGGGGCGGTGGGGATCAAACCAAGGATGTTCCCAGCGCAAGCTTTCGCTACCGCCAGGCGGAGCACCTTTTGTACCCGCGTGGGTTTCTGGAACATTCGGCGTAGAACGTTCCTGGCGTAGAATATTCGTAACTCGATCACACGACAAGGTTCTCGAACTTACGAGAATGTCAAGTTGTAAGAATCAATATAAGAGGAGTCCGCTCTCTGGAATCGAACCCGGAGGCTCCGCGCGAGAGCCAAGCGCGGCAACCATTCGGCCTCGCGCTCGCTCGGCGACGCGCGTGGCAATATCACTGATGCATGTTAAAAAACATTTCTGGGACAGAAATAAAGAGGTCGCTTTAGCTATAGTGACATCGCTGAATATCACGTCCTGCGGCGCACCTTAGACGCATCGTTTAACTACACTCTATATTTCCTATATGTGGGGAATTCGCTATAAACGAATTCGGGATAGGGATCTGAGTGAATTGATAACAAAAAGAACCCACATAATAGCCACGGGAGTGGTCGCACCTTCTTCAAGTAGGTTGCGTTCAGAAAGGCACTCAGCGTTGGGGGGCACCTTGTTGGGATTTCGGGAAGTCATCTAAATTTTAGTTCGTTTCCTGTCCTGTTCTCCGCTTATCAATGTCCGCTTACAGACATTGTTCGCGAAAGCAATAAGTGACGGGGTGACGACAAAAATAAAATAAACAAAAGGAAGCCTAGACGTTTTGCCGTAGGGGGGTCAAATATACAAGCAAAACAAAAATGTCTTCTTTTTTTTTTCCTGTCCACTTCTCTTTTTTTTATTAGTTATTTTCTTGACAGTCAAGTCTGCATTGTTGTCGTAGGTCGTTTCCCGGTCTGCGTCGCGCCTCAGTGTGGCATCCAATCCTAACTTCCGAGAAACCACCCCTTTTGTTTGAGGATTTTTTCGGAGAAACTCTGGAAACAAAAAGCGCCTTTGGAAAGGGGAGGGGAAAAACTTCATTGCACGAACTTCGGGGTGAAATATGAGTCACAATCGTCACAAGAGCGATGTTTTCACGAGCTCAATCTAAGTCACCGTATCTTATCGGAGCTAGCAACAGGATTTGGTTGCTCGAAAGAATGTTCACGTTTGCTCGTGCCACGCCCACGTCACTTCACACCGAAAAACTCGGAAAATGGCGGAATGTCAAAAATGTATTTGAGATAATGAGTACAAGATACTCAGAAATGTATTTAAAATAGAGTATTAAATACTCTCGATCAAAGGTATTTGCAAGATACCAAGATACTTCAAAAAGTATTTAAGATACAGTATCTTGAGTAGAGTATTTGAGATAGGCACAAGTCTGCCGTGGGGTGACGAGCGTGTGGCTGGCCCAAGGAGCACGTAGCTTCCACAGCACTGTCAGCTTAGGGATGAACGGGGTGGGTAAAGCAACTTTAGTTCGAGTTTTGAGCGACTGGCTAATCTTCTAGGGGGAGAATGGCTGTATCCGGGTGCACAAACGAGGGTCCGAGAAAGAGGGGAGTCCACCCTTTCCGTCTTCTTGGACTGTGTGGTTCAATGCGTGATTTGTGAGTTGAGGAGGAAAGCTAAGAAGGAAAATGTTGAAATGCCAAAGAGCGGCGCTGCTCCGAAGGAATCTGCTACGTCACGACTACGTAGCAAGTTCCCCAACGTTGCTAGATTACCTCCCAAATAGGCTCCGCATGCATCCACCAGGTGCACATTGAAAGATGGTTTATTTAGCTTTAAAATTAGTTTTCTTGTGCCTTTCAACGGAAGACTGGTGTTTTTGAGGTTAGGGTGCAACATGCAACACATTCAAGCTAGAAAATGAGCGCTGTAATTTCGTTTCCCTACCCCTTTAAAACATCGCGTGCTCAAGGGCAACACAAAGGTGATCTTTTTGCGTTGCCTTTCCTTTCAAAACTCAAAATGTGTAGGTATTTCAAGATTCGAAGATCGTTGGGAAAACGTTTTTCATTAAAAAATAATAAAAAAGCAGCGCTGGGAAGTAGTTTAAGTACATGATATATAAAGTTCTACTCCCCCCCCCCCCCCCCCCCCCGCAAACCCAAGTTTGTTAAGAAAACTTGTACCTTACCTGAAGTACATTCTCTGAGCATGAACTTGTTTTTTACTCAAGTATGTTTTCTAGTAATTTCCGAGGAATTTGCAACTCCTGACTTCAAAGTAGGTTCCCCAAATTTGGCAACAAAAAATGGCGAATCGTCATGTGAAAACGCGCTATTGTCTTTCTAGACATCTTCTGGTCATATCGCTGAGTGAAGTTATGGCGGCTATAAGACCAATAAAAATAAGTGACATGTAAGCTGATCATGTTAAATAGTTCGTCAGTGAGAGTAAAACGACTACTCTGTGGCGACTTGACTTTATCCAATATTTGCCACCATTTCCAAAAAAACGGATGCACCTCCTATTAAACCTAAAACAATGCAAACCAGTTAAAAAAACACTGTATGGAAGATGAAAGGGCATAAAAAATATTGTGTTAAAAAGTACTTGTTCTTTACTTTAGAAGTACCTCGTACTTATAATACTTTACTTTAATGACATTGCACCGGTGTACTTACTACTTTACTTGAAGTACATAACCTCTGATTTACCTTGTACTTTGCTTCAAGTACTTTTAGATGTACTTTACGCAACACTGTGAACAAGCAAACACTGTGTGCAAAATAAAGCTCAGGCAGTGCTAAGACTCAAAGTAGAAATTATACATCCGCACTACATCATCGGCCAAAACTAGGGGTGTGCGAATATTGAAATTTTCGAATACGAATCAAATACGAATAAGACAAAACCGGGCTTCGAATATCGAATCGAATATCGAATATGTGTCTAGTAATAAAAAATTGCAAAACAAAAGGTAACAACAGGTTTTATTGCCTTTTTAAAATAAATCAATGCAACTGCATTTTACTGGGCTGCAGGAGGCTAAAGATACTTTTAGTAATGCACTCATTACCAATTATCGTGTAGGAAAATTAACTGCTCCACGTGTTCAGCAAGCAAGCGCTCCCTACGCGCAGTGACAACATTTCCGCCAGTAAAAAGACCCTTTCACTCGGGAAACCTGCGATATTTCACTAAAGTTCGAAGAAGTTCGGCTTATGGACAGTGTTGCGCGGCTGCAACACGAATATTTCAAATTTTGGGAAACAAATAATTTAGAAAGTACTTTATTTATTTTTCACAAAATGGTTACCAGTGTTTACACCATACAAAAGCGGAAATATGCGCTTTTAACACTTTCATTAGTTATTAATGTGAACCAGTGATGACAATAAACCCAACAAATATTGCACATTTCCTTCGCCAGGTAAAGTCAAATAGTTTTTTTTTTTTTTAATTTTTGCGCATGCGCACAAAAGTCGAACTTTAGTCAAACCTTTGTCGAACATAACGTTGAAGGTTCGAAAAAGTCGAACTTGGTCCAAGTCGAACCTGGGCAGGTTTGCGACATCCTTAGTTTTGACTGCGCGGGAGTGGCAGGAGTTGTTGTCAACGGCGATGTAAGGTTCTGCTCGCATCCAGCTTTTTTTTTTAACTTTTCAAACATATATATTAGATAACACTCTCGAGATTTATTTTATATTAATATTTCCCTCTCGATGAATATTTCATTGTATCAATTTATAGAACGCGCAATCACATCACATATTGCTATAAAAGTGCCACACAACAAAGGGCTTGGCGAAAAAGAAACCGAAACTGATTCTGTCGTGCTGCCATCGGACAGATAGAAACGGAGCAGACCGATAACGCACGCATCATACGCCTTTCTCAGTAAATACACATATTTATAGGGGAATGCGTGGCAGGCAGATTATTCGTTACTTGCTCGAATATTCGATGTTTGTGCGAAAATTCGCCGTTTTTGCCGAATATTCGGTTTTGGCCGAATATTCGGGAACTTCCGAATATGCAATTTTCGAATTGAATGCGTTTCGAATAAGAAAAATATTCGATTTGTATTCGAAATTTTGAATATTCGCACACCCCTAGCCAAAAGACAAAAAAAAGTACAAAACAATTAGCCACGCAGAAGCAGAACCAGCTATGAAACCATATATGTGAAAACAAAAGACACTTTAGATTTGGCTAGCAGAATTTCGCTAAAGGATCAAAACCTATGTACTTTCATGTTACCATAAAAAAAAGATTATAAAAGTAACTTCTAAAGCAATTCGCTACTTTTTACGGTAGTTAGTAATTTACTCAATTAATCTCCATTTGAGTAATTTCTACTCTACTCAATTTACTTTTGAGGTCAATACTCAGTAACTTAACGTAATTACTTCTTTATTAACTTGCACATGTAATATAGAAATATGCCATAAAGCCAGTTGTGACGCTATGTTACCACCATGGCCACCGTCAACTTGTTCTCACGGTTGGGTATTTTTGTCGAAATGCGCGGAGATGTACTTGTTTGGAGCGAGAACACGATCGTTTTTATGTTTACTTAATTTAAGCTGCAGACATTGGCATGGCTTGATGCTGTAAGTCTTTAGGTAAAAGTGCACTAGGTCTTTTTCCAATTAGCTTGATGGTTACTGATGTCGGTGCTGCGATGTATTCTGTAGAAAATGTTCGGACGTTTCTGGAATTTAGAGAACTAAAATCGAACGGTCTTTAGCTTCAGCCTGAAGTAGAACGACAGATATGGAACACGAGAAACACTCTCAGGTTTCATATCAGTATGAATCGCGGGAGGGTTATCAAGGTATGCGTAGGGCCGGCAGGAAGTAAGCACATTATTCGTGTACGAGCATGTCGCTCAAGCGTTTCATCGCCGACGTCGACCTTCTCCACTTTGTAACCAATATGCAACAGATGACGTGGGCGATTTTGTTTCCCCAGTTCTCAAGCACGTTTACATGTTTCGTTCATATGAGTGAACGGTCACGCACTATATACAAAGAAAGTGCAGTGAGGTTTTCACGACATATCTAGAGACTCCTTGACTTACATATTTCAAATATGGTTGCATTAGCGGTACAGCAGCAGATTGCATTGTTGATAAATTTCTATCATTCTCGTTTCCAAAAGAAAATATTATATTTAGGCTAAGACTATCTGAAGCGGATCCCGAAATCGAAATACAAATGTCATCCGCATAGATATAAATATTGTTTTTTTTCACAGCACGTTCAGTCCCAGTAAAAAAAGAAAAGTTAAAATAAAGACGAGCAAAAAAAAAAAAAAAAAAAACGACGCCCACAATTTTTTTTTTTGTGGGCGTTAATTGAACATTTTAACCCGATTACTCGGCACACTTTGTTCGGTTAATTGATTGGTTAATCGGTTTAGTTCATTCCCATGCATAGTAGTTAAAATTTCAATATTACATTTTTTTGGTCTTCGGTGAATATGTGACACACGGCGCAAGGTACAATTTCGTTGGATTTCCAATGAATATTGATGTGTAGTTAAGAACAGTCGAGGAACCCACACTGACAAATTATCACTTCAGCCGCAAAGGCGAAGGCGTTCGTTGATATTCTCCGGCAACAGCAAACTCCCTTGATTGTTCACAATAGTCTCTGTTGCGCTAAACGCATACTTGCACGTCGTTGAAGTAGCTGGTACCCGTATAACCTTCTCCACTTGTTTGGAGTTACAACTCTCGCTCCTACAGTTTACTTTAAGTCAAAATTTCACCTAAAGTTCCACCATACAGGTATACTCGTCCATGTCTGCGTGGGGAAAGCGTTTAATTTTTACTTATTTTGTGTTTGTCAATAATCAACCGATTAACCGGTTGAAAAAAATTAACCGCGAATAATGCAATAATCGATTAATCGATAGGTTAATCGATGGAGTGCCCAGCCCTACTAAGAAGGGATGTAACATCAGCTCGCACTACAGCTCGCACTGCAGAACCCTGGCATCCTGGGTTCAGTCCCCAGCCTTGACCGTTTAGGTCTGGATGCGAATCGTACCGGCGTGCGGTCGTGTATCTCACTACTGCGTGGTGCACGTTAAAGATCCCAGGCTAGCGGTTGTAGTGCAGTGGCTGAAGTGCTCATCTACAGCTGAGACACCACACGCCCATTGGGACTGACTAACGTCCTGTTGTATAAACACGCACACGACTCAATTATTGCACGGGATATATGAAAGATAACTACTAAAATGACGATTAGCTCTATATGCTGTCTCGCGACACATTGCGTTTTCAGTGTCCTGTCTGATGTAAATATAAAGATTTTTTTCCACAACCTAATATATTTGGGAAACGTCGAAGTGTTCGCCCTCAGCGCGACTAGCGTTTAACGCCCGTCAATCGTTTAAAGACAGCAATATTAAGGCCTCAAAGTATTATATCGTGTTCCACACATGTCATGAAGCCCATAACTGGTGGAAACCCCGTCCCGACGAATTCGGCGTAAAACACGCGCATGACATTTTCTCTGCCGACTCGTAATGAACGCGCGATTATGAATCATCGGGGACTGGGTACGTAGCATTAAACTTTCGTGTGAAATATGTTTGCTGTTAACCCTATAATGTGACACATTTAGCAAGAACACGTTTTAAGCCGGGGTCACACAGTTTATACATCACACAAACGACAGTCTGTATACAGCTTCGAACGCGAGTCACCGCGAGATACGTACTTCGAATGCCATATGGCAATGAGTTCACGGAGAAAACTTGGCACGCGGCATTCGAACCAGGGATATTGCGGTGACTCGTGTTGGCATACTGTCTTTTGTATGATGTATGTGCTGTGTGACCCTGGCTTTTAGGCGCGCCAAACTTTTTTCAGACTAAACAATCGACGAACTTCGGTCTTTAACACACTCGATTTTCGCGCGGCGTCAGCAATAGGGTGGAGAATAACAACCATGATGATTTCAATCGTGATTTAAATCAGACCGGTTTTATTGTGATTTCGGTCAAACCTTTCTAACATAAATAGTCCCAACACTGTATTTTTACTAACCAATTGTCTATCTTTAGTTGCTTCCTGTGTGTATTTGTTTTATATGAATCAAAGAATCATCAAGCAGCAAAGATTTACGAGCCGGTACTTTAGGCTTTCTTTCTACTCTTTCCTTCGTTCGTCAATTACCTAAAGTGTAATGGCATCCAAATAAGAGTGGTAACGCAAGAAACGAAAACTGTAAAACCAATGTCCCATTGCATAAAAATCAGAACGCGAAAGAAAAATGCAAATAAAGTATGTTCAGTAACTAAAATAAAGCAAACTATAAAAGCATGAAATGATTTTTAACGGAACCCCCAAATCCCCAAATTTCGTAGGTCCGTCCGTCAATTTCCCGCTAATTTTAAAGCGAAACTAAACTGGTGTTTAGGTCACGTGTTGTCAGTTGATGTCACATGGTCTGACGTAACGTGATGCATGCGCCAATTAAGTTTCCCCGCCAAAATTCGGTGGTTGAATTGATGCCACGTGACCGGACGTCACGTGGCATCATGGATGTCCCCTTGCGTTCAATTCCTCCGCTAAATCTAGCTGATAAATTGTCGTAACGTGACTTGACGTCACTTAACTTAAACACTAATTCACTTTCCCCACTAAATTTATCGGGAAATTGATGTCACGTGATCTGGCGCCACGTGACCTATACACTAATTTAGTTTTCTCGCCATATTTAGCGGAAAAATCAAAGTAACGTGACTACGTCACGTGACCAAACACCAATTCAGTTTCCCAACTAAATTTGGCGGGGAGATCGATGTCACGTTACCTAAACATCTTCAGCTTCCCCGCAAAATTCAGCGGAGAAAGTGACATCGCGTGACCTGGCGACGCGTGACGCATCAAAACAATTTCCTCCGAAAATGTAGCTGAAACATGGACATCGCACGACCCATACACGAATCTAGTTCCCCCGCCAAATTTAGCAAGAAAGTAATGCCACGTGACCTATACACACAGTTTTTCGCTCAATGTACGTGGAAAATGATAACAAGAAAGGTTCTTCTTCACTCCCCGAAACGAGGGTTTAATGTCCTCTAAATAATTTCAAAGAATCGCCCCTTAACTATTACTTTTCATGCATTATAGAACTTCAGAGATAATTGCAGCTGCAAAATAGCTTTGCTCCACTTTGGCAGGAATTATTTAATCAAAAGATTTTAATTACATTGTAGTTTCATTTACAGTAATCCCCCCAGTTAAGTATATAGAAATCATGCTTATTAATTAAGGTGTTTTCTTTTGTTAGAACTTTCCAGAGTTGCGTCGGCATTGTTTTTTTAGCTTTTTTCGTGGGTGTCGGCGTTTTGGAGGGAGCATTTGCGTGGGCAGAGCGGCCGAGAGGTGGGAGCGGTCCCCCGCGGTCGTTAAGAAACGTCTCGGGTTCCGGGAGTCTGCTCGGACAGATCCCTGGGACAGCCCGTTCTCGCAGATGCTTTGGGATGTTAACCGAGTGTGCCTGTGTATAGAGAGTTTTGCCGTTTAGTGTAAAATTGTCGCTTTTTGCCCGATGCAATAATTTAGCAGTTGGCGCCAGCCAGACTGGGAAAAATGCAGAGGACGACTCCACAAGGAATTTGGGTTTGGCGGTTGGAGCGCCAGACTGAAAGCTCGCCGACCATTGGAGAACAGTGTACCATGTGTGAGTGGTGGAATTTGAAGAGATTGGTCGGTTTCTGAGGGGAAAGGAGGCCCCTACGGGCCTACAAAAGGAGTACGGGCTTGAGTTGGACGGGGGATTCGATTGAGAGAAATTGGGGACGGGGGTCGAGAATCTAGACGAGGCAGGATGGTCTCCCAAGTTGGGACTTGTAACTAGAGTGTAAATAAATGCACATAGTTCTATTCAAGCAGTGAGTCGACCCGTCATTCAGCGACGTTCGTGCCACCACGCTCCAGACCCTCGGAGCGGAACCTGCCTCCCACACCACAGGGAGGACCAACAACTTAACCCCCCCCCCCCCATTGTTTTTAATATTCGAACAAATTGATCAAACAGGCCGCCGTATTAAAAAAAAACCGAATGAAACTTTTTATAGCTACAGTGATTTAATTCACATTAATCTTATATAAATTCAATAAATATAACATTTATGTTTAATATTTGTTTTACCCTGAGCAGCAGTTGTTGTTTTGACGCTACGTGCAGAGCGAACGCCCCCGGGCAAAACGTGGCACTTGTTTGCAGCTTATGAGCTTTTAGCTGGTAGCTCACATCAGCATGTTGTACTACATTACTTGTTTTTAAACACAAAAAAACACCCATTGAAGAAAAAGAAAAGAAAAAAGAAAGACTCACTCTTAGAAAAAAGGGGACCAAAAGGAGGTAACGACCGCCTTTACCACCCTCCTCCCGGCCAGGGGTAAAGCGCCCCGCTTGATTACCTCCTCAGACGCAGCAGACACTAAGAATGCGGTGCTACCAGGTGAAGTTCGCCGCGAAGGAGCACAGAGGAGGCATGTATTACCTCCCAGAGGGTGCACCTGTTTTGCACTGCCAAAGCCTAGGCGCTGCGATTGGCTGTGGGAGGCGCAACGAGTTCGCTAATTGGTCTCCTCGTATGGCACGTGATTCTTCGCGCTCCCGGGCGGCCGAGCGGCCGAGCGCCTGCTCGGCCGCCCGGGAGCGTCGAAGCTTTCCCCGCCGACGCGGCTGGTCGTGTCGGCATAACGGTCTTCCTTCTCGAATGTTCGACGGAGGCGTCCCAGCGCAGGAACGTTCTTTATTGTTCTGTTCGGCTCAGTCAGCTCAGTCTCTTCTTACGAGGTCACCGAGAGCGCTGGATTGACTTCAGTCGAAGATCCAAGTTGTGTGCACCGTATGCAGGTAAGGAAATGTTCTGCGCGGACGGCAGTTAGCGTCGGTTATGACCGTCCGGGAAGGCGACCCCCGTCTTCTTTAGACAAAGGGTTGGCGGACATGTTGGCACGTTTGAAGGCGTCGAGCGTTCGATAAAATTAGTATGTGGCGCGAACGCAGACACGGTTTAGACCATCGAAGTTCATAAAGAGCAAGAACAGGATTGACTGTCGCTTGCACTAGCGCATATTTAGAAGGTTGACATACGCTAACCAGTGGCGTAGCCAGCAGCTTTTCCCGGTGTATGTGTGTGCGGGTGGAGGAAGTGGGAAAGCGGCGGTTCGGCGAGCGGGGCGGCCGGGCGAAGGCGCCTTTTGAATGGGGGGTCGCCTACGTTTAAGGCGTGAGGGGGTATGAGGTTTTCTGTTTTGGGGCCGTTGGCGTGTCGCGTCGGATGTTACATTGAGGATCTGATCAAATATTTAAAATTTTCATAAGGTGTTTTTTTTTTTCCGCAGGCATTCATTGGCGGCACCGGCCAACCGGCGCGATTTATTCTCAACGTCGTTGATATTTGGAAAATACAGGGTTAAACGCTGATTTTTAATATCAACGTTTTTTTTTTGTTTTTTTAATTTAACGAGGTTTAATAAATAGTTTGGTCAAATGTCACGTTACCTTGAAGTACTGAATATAAATGTCTGAGTTAATTATTCGTGCGCTTCGCACAACATTAATAGTAGTATATTACGGAATAAGGTCATGAAGTTGTTACAGGCAGCGAGGCTAGCAATTATATTGTCTTGGCATTTTCTTTGCGTGTGATCAGGCATTTCTAAAACTCTGATCATTCAGTAGGCGAGTTATAGATACAACTCAAGTTTGCATTATTTGAAGTTGATTGAATATATTTCTTTCGTCCTGCGGCAACGTTGCAGGGTGATTTCGTCGAGGGTACTGGATGCCTGCTACCTTGGACTCATCTCGTGACAGTTCTTAACACTGCTTACTGCAGGTAAGCGGATTCCGATATTTTATTTTGATTTTCTTGTTCCCATTTTTTGCACTGGAAATGGGGCTCTTGATTTTTATGTTGATTTTGTGTGTGTGCTGTTCGTTCATTTCCGAGAGAAAATTGAGGGTATACTTAGAGTAAATGAATTAAATTTCCGAGAGAAAATTGAGGGTATACTTTGAGTAAATGAATTAGATTTCCGAGAGAAAATTGAGGGTATACTTCGAGTAAATGAATTAGAGCAAGACACACAAGGCGCTTGACTGTGTCTTTTTCGGTGCTCTTTTTTTTTGTGTTTTCGTCCTTGTGTGCTGTTCTTATCATGTCTAAATAAGACATACATTCAATTTTAATCTGGCGAATTACTTTGGCAAGAATATTTACATATTTGCCGAAGTTCGATATTCGGCAGTTAGAAATTATTCATGCGCTTCGCAAACATTAAAAGTAGTATATTACGGAATAAAGTCATTAAGTTGTTGCCGGCAGAGAGACTAGCAATTATAGTGTTGTCTTGGCTTTTTTTTTTGCGTGTGATCAGGTTTTTTTAAAAGTAATAATTCAGTAGGCGAGTTAGATATGGCTCAAGTTTGCATTATTTGAAGTTGATTGAATATATTTCCTTCATCCTGCGGCAACGTTGCAGGGTGATTTCCTCGAGGGTACTGGATGCTTGCTACCTTGGACGCATCTCGTGACAGTTCTTAACACTGTTTACAGCAGGTAAGCGTAGTGCGATATTTTATTTTGAATTTCTTGTTCCCATTTGTGCACTTGAAATGGGGCTCTTGATCTTTATGTTTATTTTGTGTGTGTGCTGTTTGTTCATTTCCGAGAAAAAATTGAGTGTATACTTCGAGTAAATAAATTAGAGTAAGACACACAAGGCGCTTGAGTGTGTCTTTTTCGGTGTTATTTTTTGTGTTTTCGTGCTTGTGTGCTGTTCTTCTCATGTCTAAATAAAACATAAATTCAATTTTAAATTTTAATCTGGCAAATTACTTTGGCAAAAAACTTTAAGTATTAGCCGAAGTTCAACACTCGGCAGTCAAAAATTAATCGTGCGCTTCTCAAACATTAATAGTAATATATTACTGAATAAGGTCGTTAATTTATTGCCGGCAGAGAGACTAGCAAGTATATTGTCTTGGCATTTTTTTTTTGCGAGTCATCAGGCATTTTTAAAAACTGATCATGCAATAGGCGAGTCAGATGGCTAAGTTTGCATTATTTGAAGTTGATTGAATATATTTCATTCCTACTGCGTCAACGTTGTAGGGTGATTTCGTCGAGGGTACTGGATGCCTGCTACCTTGGATGCAACTGCAGGTAAGCGTAGTCAGATATATTATTTTGATGTTCTTGTTCGCATTTGGGCACTTGAAATGAGGTTCTTGATTTTTATCTTTTCTTTGTGTGTGTGGTGTTCGTTCATTTTCCAGAGAAAGTTGAGGGTATACTTCGAGTAAATAAATTAGAGTAAGACACACAAGGCGCTTGAGTGTGTCTTTTTCGGTGTGTTCTTTTTCTGTGTTTTCGTCCTTGTGTGCTGTTCTTCTCATGTCTAAATAAAACATAAATTCAATTTTCATCTGGCAGAGCACTTCGGCAAAAATATTTGCATATTTGCCTAAGTTCGGCAGTTAGGGTTGGCGGTCATAGGGATCTGCTGTGGTGCTGAGTAGCTAATGTGGTGTAGCGCTCTGTGGTGTATGTTCTTCCTCTGTCCTTGTCTTAAAGCGCAATCATGTTTTTTCACGTACAATGCCAACTCGCCCAACAATCAGCACTTGTATATACTAACCTGCTACACTAGTTGTACCCTTTTGACTAAGATCTGTTAGTCACCTAAGTAAATCGGGGTGAAAATTTAAACATGACCGGTGAATATAAAGTGCTTACTAATCTACGATTACCACCCGCCATGTGATAATTTTAGTCAGTGGTAAAAAGTCAACAGTTAAACTGGTCACGTCTGGTAAGTATGGTCGATGCTTTATAATGCTGGAATCAGTGGCCCATCAAATGCTCCAAATGCGTCTTAGAAAAATCTAATATTTCTTCACAGTTTCTTCAAATTTGGGATGATATGTTTCAAATTCATATCACATGATTTCCACATTTTTTTGGTTCCAGGCAGGCAGTGCAATCTACCCGGAGGCTGTCAGCTCAAGCCTAATTAATCCTGAGGCGCCCAGCTATGTGGCAGTGGAGGGAGACCTCGAAGCCGCGTCGCCTGCTGAGGCAGACCTGGTTGCATTCTGCCTCTAGATCATCTTTAGCGACGACTAGAGCCCCGAAAGTGTTGTTCCAGATGTCTTTATTGCGCTTAGTGGTTTCATCTTAGAACTTTTATAAGATGTCTAGTCATGCCATTGATTTTTATGCCATTTTGTTTGTGACAGCCACAATAAAACATTGTCATGTACTTTCAGAACTAGGCCGTCTTCATCTATTATAAGGCCCACCTTTGAAGCACGTACTATCACACCCACAAAGGGCCATAGTACCTTTCTTTAGGGGGTAAAAGTGATTCCATCAAGTGTGCATTTAACCTGTAATAAGGTGGTGAACTGGGCCAGTTGGTTGCTGTTATACATGATGGGAAAAACAGCTCGGAAAGCGTGGACTACGAAGAACAAACACGACAGCACAGCACTTTTCTATCGTGTTTGTTCTTCGTAGTCCGCGATTTCTGAGCTGTTTTCCTCATCGTGTGTATTTAACCCCAAAGTGGATCATAGTTCCCTCCAAAAGGAGGTAAAAGCAGCGCCCTCAATTACGTCGTCTTACCTCTCTAAAGGACTGAAATTCCCTCCTAAAGGAGGTAAAGGCTGACCCTGAAAGGATGCACTTTTAACACCAAAAGGAACTAAGGTTACCTCCAAAAGGATGCAATGTTGCACCCTAACCTAGGGGGTAAGTTTGCACCCTCGTTGCAGGGGGTAACGATACCTCCAAAAGGGATTGCCCTGTGTGCAAGTCGGTTACTCCCTTAAGGAGGGTACTACAGTACCCTTTTTATTAAGAGTGTGACGATCGCTTGTTTATGTTAAATCTGTCGCAGTCTGTGCGTAGGAGATTTTAAGTATGAACACAAGCACCAAACAGAACCTGACTGACACCCCTGAACCCTTTCCACTTACAGCCGCTGGCCAGATATAAACGGGCCACATTACAAACGGTGTCACTGCGACACGTCATGCTGACGGGCTCTTCCGGCGCGGCTTCTTTGTCCATCTTCTCTCTGCCTCAAGCACTCGCACCACTAACTTAAGAGAGCGATGAAACATGAAATGGAACGCGAGGGCACACAGGATGTAGCGCCCGTTAGCCCACGTGGCACGAGGGATCGTCGATGTTCGCGGTCGTCTCCGACGCTGGACTGTCGCCACGAGTGTTTTGTCGGTGCCGAGAGGGATGCCGGCGTCCCGCGCGCGTTCCCTGCCCGACACTTTGCGTGAAAATAGCTCGCTGGTAGACGCTCCCGGCAGCGAAGCGCAGCGGCAACACCCAAGCGCGCGGGACAGCTCTCGACCTGCGGGGTTCTGAGCTGCCGCCAGAGGCGCGACAGCTGCGTGAGGAATGTCCCGTCGCGGGCTGACTGAACGATAAAGCGGCCGCTTGCTGTTCTTGGCACACGCGGGGCCGAGCGCCTTCGCGGTGCGTCGCTCGCTCACGCTAATTCCGCCACTTTCCCCTCGCGCGTGCACGTGAGTGCCACGGCGCGTGCCCCGGGAAGCGAGTCTGCTTCCTCCCCCAACACGGTATCCGAACGGGAGTCGTGGCGGCAAGTTCGTCTGCTTCTTGCACAGGAGTTGCGATGACGTCAGAACACCAAACTCTTATTGGCCGACTGAAAAAAAAAAAAAAAATAGTGGGAAGACCTGAAGGCATCTAGCATTGAGGTCTACCCACTATCCTTTCAATCCAAGCCAATCAGAGCTTGGCGTCGTTCTGACGTCACCACAACTCCTGCCCAAGAAGCAGACGTAATGCTCTCCGCATTAGACCTTTCCAAAAAAGGGCCCCTGACAGGTTCCATTTTCAGTGTTCGTGCGAACGGCGCGTGATTTGCTCAATGTTCCAAGCGACGGACATGCGCGTGCTGGGTTGAGGAGATCGCACGATGGGCTGAGGACATGGAAAGATTAGAATGATGTATACTCAGTGACAGCCTAAGGATGCAGTAGAAGTTCTGCCTTCAGCTCGCGGTCGTTGCCTTCTGTCGGGCTTTGGTTGCGCGTGCGACGAAGTGTTTTCAAAGGCAGGAAGCTCGCGCTCGTAGCGGAGAGTCTACACTCTAAAAAATGCCTTGCGGGTAAGTAGACGCTCAGGAATTTTTTAGAGTGTACTCTGTTCATAACATATGTCACAGGCAATAGACGATTACAAGCTGGCCGTCTGACCGCCGCCACGTTTTTTCTCATGAGTGCAAGCACCTGAGAATGCAAGCATGTAAAAGCTCGCGGAACTGGAGCGTGCTGCATGGTGAAGTCACGGTGTTGGAGGAGAATTACATGTCACGTTGTCGTCCGGTCCTCGCCATATACGTAATAGTCGTCTGACACCCTGTAAAAGCTACTTTTACGCGCATGCTGCATTTGTTTACAGGTATGGGGCACCAGCCGGGATGCTATGCTTGCTTTGGTCTACAGCACACCATGGTTTATAGACAAAGGAGCCCCAAAGAGCGTGGCTGCTCATCTCTAAAGATACGCATTTTTCATGCGCACGGGGGACTCAGGCGAGCTGCGTGCCCGTGCGAGCAAGCTATAGAGATAGAGAGAGAGAGAGAGAGAGAGAAAGAAAGAGAGAGGGAGAGAGAACACTGAACTTCTTATATAAAACAATAATTTCGAGAAACCATGAAAACGTTTTTAGACTTAATTCTTGTATCGCGTTTTATTCGTAAAGCAATAGCAAAATTCTAGTATCCTCTTTTTACATATAAAAAAGGAGAAGCTGATTATATTGCGTGACGTCCTGCAGTTTTTGTACATTACTAAGCAATGCCATGTGAAGTCAAGTGCCCGCTGCCGGGGGCACAAATTTTGGGGTTTCGTTGTGCCGGGACCTCTAGCATTAGTATCTGGCATCGTGAGATAGTGAAAGACACTGATAATTACAGTGCTTCTACCATTGCCGAAGGGACCTGAAATGTACAAGTGGTACCTTCTATAGTTCTAGTAGACGGACGCTAAAACGTCTGTCCATCAAAATATTTCGAAGAACTTATATCTCTCTTCATATTTCTTTCAGTCAATCAAACTACACAGAAAACTGCTTCCATTTAGACAGGTGCTTATTCACCACAATCTCATCCAACTTGCTCATTTACTAAATCTCGCCAGGTGTGCGTCACAGAACATTATCCAGAGCGATTATATCAACCCCGCAGTTCTGGTAGTGCATGGTCTGTTTTTAACCAGCAGTCCATAACGCAGTAGCATTAGAAACTTCAAATTTGTTCATGTCCAGCAATAACTTTATGGTCCTTTTATATTTGCGTTTTTGGAGGACCACCTCGCATTTGAGAAAACGTTTTAGGCGCATTATATAAATATATATAAACGCGCTGAAATACTTTAGTTGAAAAACAAAAGGAGTGACGTTACAAAACGGTGCCATAAAAACAAATAGTTTATGCTCTTCGCGAAAGAGTTTCCCAGAGTTTGGTTGCCAGGAAAAGATGAGCGTGTTGCGTTTTAAAAGTGTGCTTATTAATAAAACAACACGCGAGTCGCGACTGATCTCAAATGCGTACACAACTATGTTAATTCACTGCATAAAGTGAAAAATTATCAACGTTCCGGGAGGATCCGACCGTTGGTTTTTTTCTTACCATATAGTTCATGAGGTAAAGTTTGAAATCAACGTATGTATTATTCAGCGAGTTCGTTCTCTTGCTACGAAGATGATGACGACGGTGGAAGGGCGCGCAGAACCATCGCATGGCAAGCGCCGAGTGCGGTCCCAACACCCTAATTAATAAACAAAATTCATCTGGATATGTTTGTTTATATATATATATATATAAACGAACATATGCAGATGAATGAACCGTACTTAATCTAAGGAATCAAAGAATCGAAGTTTTACCTTGCGCAAGCCAAAATAAAATTACCTTCACTATGAATCGCCCACCCAACGTCTTGTAACCAATATTAACAGGATGCAGTCTAGTTTCCTACGGAGTTAATTACCCGGCAGTGATTGAGTATCTCGACGCCAGTGTTGCGCTTCTTTCAGTTGAGAGCGTAGAAAGCAGCCAGCGTCACGCTATTCAATAACGATATTTTCCATGTTTTCGCAATATACAACTTCGTTTCGCCCCGCGCACTTAAGAGTGTGGGCTGCTCGATTGCTTCGGCTGCAGCGTGCTTACGCGCACATTTAATCATATAGCTGCGTGCACAACATCTGGGAGTTGAGAGAGGTTTACTACAATTTCTCACCGGTCGCGCTCGCACTCAACAACTCGTTCTATTCTCCGAGCACTCTGCGGCTCATTAACGGGTAGACGAAACACTTAGTGTTATTTACCTTGCCCAGCACCGTTTCCACGGGCCCGGCCCCCTGGAAGCGTTGTTGCCGCAATTAGGTACCCCTTAAGCAAGTTTTTGTTGCAGAGCTGCACAGCCTGCGTTCAGACCGAGGCGGTTGTAGGTCGCCACCACTCCGGGGGCTGCGACTCAACGTTAGCAGGAACAACTTAGCGGTGCGTGGGGCGTGCCCTTTAACACCCCCTTTTTTATGTGCGTCTTAGAAGTCTAATGTAATTTCCTTTAGAGGTGTTACATCCCGCGACAAGAGAGCTAGAAATGGCATTCGGGGCATTTACTAACGGAGTTTGCGAATCTCCTTCAGCAGCTTAGATACCACTCGGGTCTGCTTTACCTGCATTGGACACAGCGTCAAAGAAAAAGAAAAGTGCAGGTAACTCTAAACTAAAGAGTTCTCCGCCAACAGACCGATTTAAAGGGCAGCTGAAAATGTTCTTGAAAAAGACGAGCTAGAGTTGAATTCGTGCTTGACTGTGTACCAAATTTGTACCATTTTGTTCCCGAGCGTATCACTGGACGCGAGAAAACCCGAACTATAGTGAATGAGTGGGACGTGATACCCAGATGTTTCAACTGCATGCCTCGCGCGTGCCGTTTGTGAGGGAGTGCGTAAAGAGCTCTTGACTGCTCGGGTGAGGCTTGCGGAAGGCGCGGGAATGTTGACATGCCGGGATAATTGGGCACAACTATCTCCTCCCACCGAAGGCGCCAAGAAGGAGGGGCATCAGCGCTATTTCGAAAGCCTTGTTGTGGCTGTCTAGTGCATGAATCAATTTTGATATTCGTGATCCCTGCAGGCGAAATGAAAATGATTGATGGGTTTTTCTCAAATAGAAAACCACTTCAGTTTCCTTTTTAGGCCTTTTTGAGGCATCTCTCTGCGGCCAGGTGCAGAAAAACAGTGACGACGAAGCCAGATCAACAGACGAGGATATCGTGATTCTGGCGACCAATATGGGTTGCCCCTCTCGGGCAAATATGGCTGTCAAAAACAGGTTGTGCCGCACCATGTGCCTGCTAAACGCACAACGATCGGGTTTCAAAAGGCACGCATTGGCCTCAAAATGGTTTGCCCCGATCTTTTTTTTCTACTACGTTTAAAACATGCGGCGTTGTGTTAACGTACGCGAGCTTCCAGTGGCTTGGCCTTCTTCGGAGAAGCGATAAAGGGACTACCCACACTCCTGCTACTGCGTCTATGAACGTTGATAAACTCAAGTTGCAGAGTTTTCGTAAACCGCTTTCCTTCCTCCGCTAAGCTACCCGCAACGAAGATACCGGTAGTGCGCTTGCGCGCCGCTATCCCTAACTGAAGAAACCCGGATCTCGTGGCGGGTTGTGGAGAGCGTTGCGGGACGGCAGGAAGGATCAACGAAAGCTCCCTAATAGACAGTTTTAGTATAGCGTTGCTGGCTCTTATGTACGCAATACGCAATAGTATAGCGTACGCTAAAAACGACCTGCACGAATCGATTTGAGCTGAGCGTTACGATACAGAGTGAACACCTCGCATGATCTTGGTTGAATTTGTCAGAGCCATAAAATTCCGCGTGATTCTCAAAAAAAAAAAAAGAACATTGAAAATAAATTGTTTCAAATCGTTTTATTTTAAATTAAACCAAGCCGCAGCTGCCTGGTCAAGCGCGTTTTGCTCCGGTGTACGGAGGCTACGAGTACGAGTGCGTAGCCAAATTCGATAATGGAGCTTCTTTCAATCGTCCCGTGGAAGCGGCAAATTTTATCAATGCTTCGCGTGGAGCATTCTATGACCCACTGACGTTCTGCGCATAGCGTCAACTTCGGCGATTCTATGAAGTGTCGTTCTTCCGTCGGCGATGAACTGCGCGAAGAGGCTTAGCGTTGTAGCAGATCGCAAAGTTCATGCACATTGCGAGCGCTGAACATTTTCACTATGCACTCCTTCAGTTTCATGATGATCTGCCTCGACCGCGGTAGGCCCTGGAAAGAATCGCCGAGATGAACACCACACAATTTCACGAACATCGCGTCGCCCTTGCTGCGCCAGTCGAGGTAACCGCCATCTTGAAACTGGCGCTCTCGCTGGGAGAGCTTCCCGCAAAGCCCGCTAGCCCGCAATGAAAAATACTAACGTTGCGTGCGTACAGAATACGCTAGCCCTTCTTATACATTCTTTGCATGCGCACTCCCGACCCGCAATTGTTTTGCGTACGGTCCACTAAAACTGTTTAATGTGTAGTTCACGCGGAAGCGTAGGTTGAGTTCCGTGCGTCCTAGAACACATTGATACGACACTAACGACAAAGTTACTAGAACGACTGTTCGCCCTACACAACATCTGAAGCAATGCAAGGTGCACCCTACTGCTTAGGCCATTACGAGTCAAGTTTTTTCATGACGTTTTCGTTGTTTCGGACACGACCACCGCAGCCTCGACAGCTCTCGCGCCGCACGCCGACAACGTGCAATCACGGTAGCCACAAGACACGAGCAGAGATAGCGAAATCCCCTGTTCCAGACGGTTCGGTGTTTTCTCGCTTTCACATGGAGCGACGGTGCGAAAAAATCAGCGCACTTTTCAATCTCGCGTGGCAAAAATCCGCAGCCACCCCACGCAGTTCAGCTGCCGTCCACGAGAGTTTCTTTCACCCACGAGCGACGTTCGAAATGCGACTGCTTCTATGGAATCGGAACCCTTTCAAGAAGTAGTGCCACCTTGTGGCTCGAAAAGCAATTTCACATTTGACAAATGAATGGCGGACATGAAATTGTATTTCATCGGGCACCGTCACTTAACGCACCTCAATGGCAAGTGAGAATTGGTCTTTCGTTCACCTCATAATTCTTTCTTGATTTCTTTCAGTTTCAATGGTGTGAACATAAGCACCGACCAGTACAAAGCGTGGACCCATAAGCCCCTAGAATAAATTTTCACCATTAAAAGTCTTTAGAGCCAAACTTGTGCCAAGAGGTTGATGGGGCCACACTTTGAAATAAGCATGCACTCACGTGACCATTGTATCTTATTCGTGCGTCGTGTTGTACTGACGTCTTGAAAGTACAGGTTTCATATATCCGGTGCTTGGTCGTATCTTCGATTTTGTTTCTTCATCAGCCTCAAGAAGGCCGCCATTAGTTTGGTCCAGATGCTAAACAGGGATATGATGATAGTGATCAAAGTTGCGAGATTCAATTTCGGAAAGGGTGTATTACATTGCGCTTAACCAGAAATTGCATCATGTAAAACGGGATTTGAGAAAAAAAGGCACTTTAAATGAGGTGAATTATGGAGCAGAGACCTGGCCGCTTCCTATTCGTTCTGCGGAGACATGGAGGCGGCCATTTTACATTCGGCACGTTTCCTTCGGTGCTGCCAATAAAGTGTTCAAAAGTAACGCCGCGTCCCTCCTGAACCGTAATAGGTAATATGATCACTATTATTAACTAAGGAACAACTATAGTAGTTTTACCAATAAAGCGTCATATTTGTTTATTTTATTCCCAAATTTTCTATTTGATAGCACCTAAATAGCAGTTGAAAATGCTGTTTGGCAACATAAACTTGAAGGACCATTACAAATCGCAAGAGCCTTGGACTGAAGGCCAGAGGAAGGAACACGAAATAGAAGCCATCCGGTACAAAAATGACTTATATGGCCATATTAAGAATTGGGGAAATGAGACTGCATATGGTCATAAATATAATATGGCTATATATGACCGTACTTGTTTTGATATGGTCATATATGACATTTCTGAACGGGATTGTGCGTTGTGTTCTTTTCTCTGAAGTTTGGTCCCTGTTCTGATTTGTCTGTTGTTAATTTCTCATGTTCAACAAAAATTATTTTATAGACTATTCCTTTGCACGAATTTTTTTTCTTTTACATGATGTGCATCACGAAATTGTTGTAGCAATACCATAAAAAATATAGCGAGGCTTTCGCACTCGAAGTTTGAAGGCATGCTACATATTACGACCGAGCGCTGGCAGTGTGATCACATTTTATGAAGAAATAAAAGGCAGTAATTAGGCTTAACTAAATTCACACGGTGTTGGTTCTAGGTCTTTGTTACGGGCAACAAGGCCTATTAAAGTCTAGTGTCGACTAACTAAAACAGTCAAGGGAAGGTGAGGCTCGGCGTGATGATAACGCATATATATATAAAAACAAATTGCGGCGACATTTTAGGAACAGAACTTGCACGTGTACTTCGGGACTCGTGCCAGTATCTCGAGTGGACACATCCAAGTTCATGTTATGGCAGGTTGAGCAATCTAGTGACAATTGTTTGGAATGAAATATCAGGTTTGACGAAACGTGGTTGCATCACCGTTACTCGGAGACCCAACAACAATAAGTTGAATGGCGGCACTCAAGTTTTCTAAGGCGAAAGAAATACAAATGTGAAATGTGCGCCGAAAAGACCATCGCCCCAGTTTATTGGGTCAAGAGAGGTGTTCTGACAATACCTCTTCGATGACTGTTGTTCGTGTTGTTTTCAGTTTTCACGCTTTATATCGTATGATGTTTTGTGCCTATTTTTTAACTGTCTGTACAAGCTGTTTTTCCATCAAGACTTCTAGCTGGTTCTGGGAAATACATATCCAAGTGTATAGGCACAGCGACACATTTGGGATATTTCTTAAAAAATAATTTTCGCAAACTTCTTCCAACATGCAGCTCGAAGCCTCCGTTGGAGGACGTTGGAGGGAATCCAGAAACGTGTTCATTTTGTGAGAAGATAGTACGCTTTATATCCTCCTAAACGTAAAAAATGAAGAAACAACATGTTTCGTTTGTGTCAGGGAGCGCTGGCAAGACCATTACTCAGGAATGACGGCGACTGAAAAAGAAAAATGAAGCAAATCGTACTTGGAAGCCAACCCCCCCGTGTCAAGATGTGTTATAGGATAAGGCTAAACCCCTGTCACGCCCTTCAAAGTGAAAGCGTGCACAATTAACAACAGCCAGGTGCCGCGCATGCGTGTTTCGACTACCGACGCAAGGGGTCGAGCCTAGGACCAATTCTCCCAAGTAACGTTATTTTAGGAACAGTATGCCCCCCTCAGTCTGGGATTGCGACAGACGGTGGGAGGATGAAGGAGAGTGGCTTTTTTTTTATTTTTTTCTTCTTTTTCGCTCTCTCAGTGAGCGTTCCGCCTCGATTCGCGTTACACAACGAGTTCAGGTTAGAGGCAGGAAACAGTCTAGTCAAAGTTCTGAGTATACCGACTGTCGAAATTGATGGAATTCTCACAGACTACCCTTAAGATTTGCAATGCCGCAAAGTAATAAGAAACAACTCCGAGTTGTAATACTCCAGGAAGCGAGCTTGGCAAGACAACATGCCAATGATGTTGCAAACAGTAAGTGACAATAGTAGCGGTTGTGACAGGACCTGACAGCGGTTCTCAAAGCGGAAGGAGGGGTTGGAATGACGGTATGAGAAAGACAAACGAGCTGCGACTGCTGCACTGAAAACAAAATTCCTCTTTTCCCGAAAAAAAAAAAAAGTAAAAGACAACAACACAAGCAAGAATTCTTTCGACTACCAAATACACCAAAAACAAAACCGCAACAGAGTGTATTTTACCCGTTTTGAGTGTTCGTCAATCCTACATATCTTTTTTGAAGATGTAGCATTTTCATGTAGTATGCATACATTTATTCAAATATACGCGTACAGAGGAGTCGATCCGCCTCCCACACGCAGCCATGTATTGCTGCTCTAGTCTGTAGTAGATTGAGCAAATAAAGAGCCCTTCCCACAAAGCTCAATCTCGCCATGATTGCCGCTTGCCTCGTCTCCACTCGCCTCCTTCTTAGCGTACGCTCTGCCAAAGTGGAAAGAGTGAAAGGCTTTGTGGGAGGCGCCTGTCCTGCTTTTCGTTAACCTGTAACAGACTAAAGTACTGTATTTTCGCGACCCTGTGTCTAATCCGGAGCTGTAATTTTTTTCATAATCTTTTTTTTTTTTCGGAGAGAGTTTACTTCTCGTGTGTACTTCATACGTAATAAATTCTTATACACAGCGCACGTTAACAAATGCCCTCTTTATCAGCTCACAAAGAACCTTGTATTAAGCATAAATCGCGATTAAAGGTACACTCAAGTGGATTTTCAGATCGTCAATTTATGGTGATAACTCAATCTCTAAGCATCCTAAGCAAAAAAAAAAAAAAAAAACACACACACACACAAACCCGAATTGGCTTTTATGGGTGGCCGAATTCCTCATTAAAAATCGAATCAAAGATCGTGACACGCCCTTTTTTCTGCGACTTAAATAGATACCAGGGGGTGCCATCGAACGGCGTTTTCAAACAATAATTGTTGTCTTACGTCGCCTACAGCCAAATATTTGACTTTATTGTCAAAACGTAATGCACAATGTGCCAAAAAAGAATAATATTAGTATCGTTCGGAATGTACACGCAATTAACTATACTCATTGGTCAACCTTTATAGAGGTAATGGGCAACCGAGAATACACCCCCCCTCCCCCGTTTGTGAGTTTACAAGGACGTCTGGCCATCTAGAACTGGTCTTTTTTAACCCAACAAATAATAGGCAATTGAAAAACAAACTTATAAAAAAAAACTACTGTGTCGCAAAATCCGAAACTACTTGTCATAATGAGCAATTGTACAAAAAAAAAAAAAATCCCTGTGTAGTTTGCATCTGTAGATAGTCCACACCGCTTAAGAATTTAAACTTTTCAACATGTATAATTCGCGGGCTATTGTCCGTAAACTACGGGCCAAACTAACCTGTGATCTTTCATACGCATCACGCAACCCCGATTCGATGAACGCACGCCGAAAAAACGATTGCCCTGGCTTGCTCAGACACAAGTACTCAAACCGGCAGGAATTGAAATTGCTCTCATTTGTCTCAACTGTCCACAGTTCGCGCTTCTATTAACGCATTCCCGAACTCAACTTTAACTGTTTGCAAGGCGTTCAAGGATACACTTTCTTAGGTCTGTGGCTTTATCCGCGCAAACTGTCGAGCACATGACTTGTTTTGCATTGCCCCCCCCCCCCCCCCCCCCTTTGAGCCAGCAGCTTTAATATTGCTTTACAAAACTTGTGTGATCAAAAAGCATAGCAGTGACTAGCGTCAATTTTTTCTGACCCTCGAAAAAATAATTTCTTCTTGAAAAGGTTTTTTTTTTCTTCTAACTTTCGTATCTCCACCACTAAGAAAAAAAGACAAAACCAAGGGTAAATAACCACTATCTCAATAGTTTTTGACAAATTGCGGTGGCGCATTTCGCAATTGCAGGTGGCAATTTTTCATATAAACGTTCTCCTGCTAAACACATGAAAAACATAATTGGCAACAACTTTTATTTTTAGTTTTATAATGCATTAAATGCAGTATTTAGGGAGCGATCGTTCTAAATTTTTTACGACATCAAATCGTCGTTTTAGGGATTAAAGAAGAACCTTTCTTCTCATCACTTTCTCCGCTACATTGAGCGGGCAAACTGGGTGCATAGGTCACGTGGCGTCAATTTTCCTGTTAGATTTAGTGGGAAAATGGTATTGATGGTATGTGTCAAGTGTAGTCAGGTCACCTGACGTCAATTTCCCCGCTAAATTTAGCGGGAAATCGAAGGTGTTTAGGTCACGTGTCAACAATTTCCCTAATCGCATTTAGCGAGGAAACTGAATTGGTTTATAGGCCACGTGACATCAGGTCACGTGGCGTTTTTGCGCTAAATTTTGCAGGGAGCTAATTTGGAGTATAGGTCCCGAGATGTCAAGTTACGTGACATCAAATTTTCGTTATATTTAGTGGGGGAAGTGAATTGGTGTATAGGGCACGTGACATCAAGCTGGGTTACGTCAATTTTCCCGTTAAATTTAACGAATAAACGGACTTGGTGTAAAGGTCACTTGACGTCAGGTCACGTGATGTCAATGGACTCCAGGTGACCTAAACACCAATTCAGTTTCCCCGCTAAATTTAGCGAGAAATGCACGGACGAACGGACGAACAAAATTTTGGGAAAGAAGTGTTCCGATAAATAGCATTATATGCTTAAAAACAATAATGGATAGACATTTTGAGCGATGTGGTTAGCGCAAGGCCGGGACTGTCCAGATTAAAATCAGAGACGCCCAACAAACTGAAGTTGGAAATTCACTTTTGAACGATTTCTATTTGTAGAAGCAGTTGTCCGTAATTGAAGCAAGTGACCTCGTTTAAGGTGACACGGACATCACTGATGGATTGTTTATTTGTTTTGTTCTCTCTCGAAGAAACACGCTTTCGTTATGCGCTGGATTAATTTGCCGGTTAAACATTCCTCGAGGGAATATCGCGTCCCCTGCTTATCATGACGTTGATGGCTTTTGTTTAGAGCTCAAACTAGAAAATCAATAGCTGCCAGATAAGCACCCACCCATAGTTTAATCCTATTGTGCTCTGGGTTCCGACCAAATAAAAATAATTAAATAATTGTGACAGTAGCCAGAAGCTTCGGCAGAATCAGAAGCAATCCGGAAGCGCATATGCCGTAATGCAGCTTCATTATTCTTCGGTGATTGATCGTCTTTACTGAACTGCTTTGAAAATGCTTTATCCATAAAAATGTCAAGAGTATGAGCAAACGCTAATCTTATTTCTTGCTAAAATGAACTTCTTATTTTTCTTCTAGCGTTTAGTTTAATCGCTTCGTCTGCCATGTGTAGACTTTTCGTATTCGAGGTATCGATTTTAGAGCAAAACAAACATTGAAAGGAACCGATTGAAAGGAAAATAAATATAAACCGCCACTCACGCACCACAGAGATCCATAAGCACATCCACTGCACAAAGGTTTCCAGGGTTAGAGGGCTCCTAAAACCTGTAGCTGCTCAGTTCGACGTGGAGCTATCGGTTCTTCGCATGAGTGTACAGTAGCGAACGATTATGAAAAAAGTCCAGGCGAGCGCGTGGCTCCGCAGACCCCAAGTGCCATCTAACGGAAGACAGCCGGGTTATCATCGAGGCTATTGTGTGAACGAGAGGCACGTCGCAAATGCCACCCGTTCACGCAATACTCTCGATGATGGCTCGGCTGTCTTCCGTTAGATGGCACTGGAGGTGTGCGGAGCCGCAAGCTCGCTTTGGCTTTATCATATTGTTTGCCGCTGCACGTTTATGTACGTGTATCTACATTTGTATGTGTGTTTTAGTTCGGGCTGGCCACTTAATCGATTGAACTACTGATTAATCAATTAATACTTTGATGGCGATTAATTTTCTAATCGGTTAAATTTTGACAAACAAAAAAATGTAAAAAAATCAAGACTTTCACTACACAGACGTGGACGGGTACACCCGTATAAAGGTACATTTAGGTGAAATTTTCTTCTGAAGTAAACTGTAGGGCGAGATTTCCAAGTCCGAACAAGTGGAGAAGATTATGCAGTGTGCCAGCCACCTCAACGCCGTGCGAGTGTCCGTTTAGCTCAGCCGAGAGTGTTGTGCACAATCGAGGAAGTTCGTTATTGCCGGTGAATATCAACGAACCTCTTCGTTACTACGGCTGAAGTAATAATTTGTGAGTGTGAGTGTCTGACTGTTCTCAACTACACTTCAGGGTTGATCTAAACACAGAAATTGTACATTGCGCCGTTTATCACACATTCGTGGGCAAAACATGTAATTTTGACTTTTTAAAACTATTATACGTTGGAATGAACAAAACCGATTAATTTATCGATTAAAGGGTGGCGATTAACCAGGCTAATTTTTTTAATCGACGCCCAGTCCTAGTTTTATTGCACGTGTGCGTGTGCGCACATATGTACTTCCGCGTGCGAGCGAGCCTGTGTCCGTGTTTTGTGCGCGCGTGTGGGTGTGCTCACGCGTGCATACACAGATCTGCATATTTGTTTCGGTGTGTTTTGTTGCGCATATGTATGCGTACTGCAGATATTCAGCGAATCTTTGAGAAGGAAAATACCCCTGATATATACAGGGTGAGTTTATTTTATACTGATCAAAACATAAGAAATATTAACTTTGATACGATGTTTTTATATTTTTTTTTGCCATCTGGCTAATTTAGGGGCCACGGGGGAAACTAGAAAAGAGGAGAAATGGGTTACTTACCTTCTTAATGCACTAAAAAATATTAACTTTTTTTTTTCTAGGGGGAGGGGGGGGGGGGCACTATGTGGTAGGAAAATGTACGCTCGACCTCTGTACCAACGACTACAAGAAAGTAGGGCAGAGACGTTATGCAAAGAAAGCTCTTGCCTGGGGAGCTCGTGTCTAGAAACAGATGAGAACGACACATGAGACCAAACTGCTTTGTTGCTTGCGCATAGTGTAAATAAATGTTTGCTCTAATATAACTGACGACATTTGGTGCCGAAACCCGGGAGTAACGACTGAACAAAATGAATCTGGTAGACCGCCGCAATTTCTATTGAACGACACAGGCAAGAAATGTTCAATCGAGACAAGACTGAAGGATCATGGACGTTTTTAAGAAAAGCAGGAAAACTCCGAAAACGCAAGCAACGAAACTCCTCATCTCAGCGAGGCACAGGATTTACTTCAGCTGACTACGCCGGTCATTGAGTATCTGAAGATTTTGATCGATCACCTAAGCCTTGCTCGAGACCAACTCAGCCCCGCAGATGCCGCGATCGAGCCTTTGATTGCCGAAAGAGACGCAGAAACAAAGTTCACGCAAGTCATAAAATATATGACAAGATCGTCACATGCCTCACGAAGCTCAGAAAGAAAGCGAAGGGCGCGGAGAGCAGCCAACAAGCAAGCAATTCCTCGAACGACGATCGAAAAGCAACGCCGGTAAAAGCGAATATCAAGCTCCCAAAATTGAAACTTAAAGTTTAATGGCCACCGGAGGAATAGGCAAGGCAAGCATCACTCTAAAAAAAATTGTGTAGCCATTACACTCCTTGTCACATATATGACACCCAAAACTTCAGTTCGACTCACAGCACACTGACGTCGAACTGACTGCCTCAACTTTTGCGAGAGGGATGATGACGGTGCGATATAAAATAATAAACACCTAAAGTACGCATAAAAGTCTGCAGAAAAAAGAAACAGGCTTTGCAGTAGAAACAAGAAAACCCTGATGACTTTGTTGCAGTCAGCCTCAGTTACATTAGTTATTTTAATAAGTTGTACAACTCGGCCCTCAAGCCGCTCGTGAAATTTGGTAGCGTCGGTTCATCGTCAGTGCGCTGTACGTCCAACTGAAGTTTTGGGGTGTCGTATATGTGAAAAGGAGTGTAAGAATATACCCTTTTTAGAGCGCAGCTTTTAGGCACCCGTTTCCGGCTTGAGCGGCGTCTGCGTCGGCGTCGCCGTCGCCGTCGGCGTAACCGCGCGGTGCATTATCGGACGCGTGACGTCACTGATGACGTCATCGGCATCCGCATCGTCATCGTCACTGATGACGTCATCAGTTACTTCACTGATGACGTCATCAGCATCAGCATCGTCATCATCACTGATGACGTCATCAGTGACGTCACTGCTGACGTCATTAGCATCGTCATCGTCACGCGACCCCCCGGTCATGTGACTTCCCCCCCCCCGAGGTCACGTGCGCCCCCCCCCCCCCCCCCCTTCCGAGGTCACTTGACCCACCCCCCAGTACCCTTCCCTCCTCCTCCTCAAGAGCTGCGCTCTAATTCGGCGTTACAGGGAGTTGTAAACGGCTTCCACTTTTTTAGTGTGCATTCTTGTAGAGGTTTAAACAGTCATCCACGACAATCTGGAACTGACTCCATCGGAAAAGGTTAATTACCTGAGATCGGTGCTGACCACAGATGGATCAGCTGCCATCGAGGGATTCCAGCCAACCGCTCAGTGCTACGCGGACGCGATAGACCTTCTATAGCAGCGGTTCGGCAAGCAAGAGGCTCTGGTACATGACCACATGATAAGTCTGATGGACATCCAGAAGGTACCACCACAGGGCAATGCCCGAACCTTGCGTCGTTTGTACGACAGTGTTCAGGCACGCATCCGGGGACATAGAGCACTGGGTGTGGGCGAGGAATCCTACTGCTTATATGCTCTACTCGATCATTCTGAGAGCACTCCCGTGGGAGAATCTCTCTGGAGAACAACCGAGAGGTCGTCGGAGTACACCGGTGACTCCACCGCAGCGACGGGCGCCGGTTCCGAGCCT
This sequence comes from Ixodes persulcatus, assembly GCA_013358835.2. NCBI lineage: Eukaryota > Metazoa > Arthropoda > Arachnida > Ixodida > Ixodidae > Ixodes > Ixodes persulcatus. Next base: position 165,525 of record JABSTQ010011487.1, on the reverse strand, counting down.
CCAGCAGAGCATGTTCACCTGAAAGCTCTGCGGACTACCCTAAAATTTATTCAAATTGAGGTGGAGAGCCGAGAAAAGACGTCAAATGAACAAGAAGACGACATGTGCGGTAATGCCATAAATTGTTCTCCTCGGAAGCATGAACGGTTGGAGAGGCCCCAAAACTATACACGAAGCCTCACCAGTCAATGGCGGCCGCACTGCATCGCGCGGCCAAGGACTCTGAATGCTTGCTGTGCAAATCCAAGGCGCATGGCAATTTAGACTGCAGCGCCAAGATAGAGCTGCCTGAAAAGAAGCGCAGGTTGCAGGCCGACCAAACGTGGGTGCACCAAGACTAACCACGCCGCTAGAATGTGCCAAGGCACGCCGTGTTGCACCAGGTGTCGGGGACAGCATGCGCCTACAATGCGCCTACAACCCAGATTACATACCGGGACGACCTTTCGCGGCCAACGAAACACGAAAAAGAAAGCATCGGTCAGTATTCAGGTAATTGAAAATAACAGCGAGCCGGCAGTGTAATTGCAAACGGTGACCGCATGGGTCGAGAACAAAAACATAATAAGACTATTCCGAACTCTTTTTGACACTGGCAGTAAATGCTCGTTAATTAAGGAGGAGGTGTCCCAGAGACTCGTTTGCAAACTGCTTGGAACAGAGATCCTCAAGTTCGGCGTGTTCGGAGGCAAAAGAACCGAGCGTACGTTTCGCAGGGTGCGTATGATATATACGGGATCAACGGTACAGCAATTGATACAAGATCGACGCGCTCGAAACACCTATCATCTGCGAACAGGACCTCCAGAGCCCCAGATGAAGCCATCATCACAACTTTAAAGGAGCTCGACTGCCCCGTAGGTGACGATATGATCCGATTGGAACATCGCGACGTCGATATCTTGCAGGGTCGGATCACTAGGGGGGTGCATCGCTGGAAATATTAACCGGCTGAGAGGAAGCTTGACTGCAGTGGAGACCGCGTTTGGATAGGTGGTTCAGGGACAAACAGGGTCAAGTTCCGATGTTGTTAGTAGCTTACAGGTGGCCGTGCTGAGAACAGCAGTGCAAGAGCCCGACCCATGCCAAGCCTCAAGCAATTCTGGGAACTTGAGGACATGGATGTCATAGACGCATCGGTGGACGATCCTTCGGACAACGGCGTAATGCGAGACTTCGAGGCCACGATCGCCAAGACTCATGGGAGGTACGAAGTCGGCCTTCCGTGGAAGGCAGACGTCAGGTTGGCAGACACCGAGTAGGTTGCTTGAAGGCCACAGGAGAACTGTCAAGGCGCGACGTGGCACCACTGGCTGGGAAAGGCGAATCCCGTCAACCTCATAACACGAGGTGTGACCGCATCTCGATTGGTCTGCACTCCGCTCGGGTGCTCGGGGCCCAGTTGGTTCCCACTGCCAGCAAAAGAATGCACAAGGAGTAGCGCGAGGAGCCACCTCGAGATAAGCTCAAGGAGAGAGGATAGGGAGGTGACGTGATGGACATTATTTTAGCACCATCTGCATAGTTACTCTGCGTCACCACATTCAGCTCTGCTTCAAGACACAACCGAACAACAGCGTGGATGTTTCGCTTCTTTCGAAATGTCAGGTCAACGAAAAAACAATCCGGGTCGCTGACTGCAGAGGAAATCCAAGGAGCGAGAACATTTTAAATATTGTTCTTGTACACCTCCTGCCTGGGCGCTCTACAGAATGCTGGCAGTATCACCAAATAAATAAATAAATAAATAAATTCTAGCTAAAAGAGGCACAACGATCGGCGTTTGCTGCCGAGCTTCCATGCGCCACCAACAGTACCAAGACCCTGTCTACTTCTCCTCTCCGAGACTTCAGTGCTTTTGGTTTTGGGGTTTTTTGGCGCAGCAGCATCGGGGACTTCAGTGCTTTTATCGACTAGAAGGGAGTGCTTCGCATAAGAGGTAGACTTCGATCGAACAACATGACATGTGATTAACGAAACCTCATCGTACTACCGAAACAGCATCGATATTCCACGCTACTCACGATCGATGCTCACCGGTGGGTGCTATGCGGGAATGAGAGACGCTACTTTCCAGATCCACGAGAGGTATTAGATATATCGGGGTCGAGAGCTGGGGAAGAAGGTGCTGCGCGCGTGCGTGACGTGCCAGCGATTTAGCGCTATTCCGGCGGGTGCTCCAACAGGACCTTTGCCGTGTACAAGAACGACGCAGGCTGAACCTTTCGAGGAAGTCGATGTAGATTTTGCAGGGCCGCTGCACATACCTGCAAACGGGCTCCCTCTTAAGTCGTACATCACTCTGTTCACTTGTGCGGTGACGCGGCCGGTTTACCTAGAGCTCGTACCATACATTTCGACGAGAAGATTTCTTCTGGCTTTCAGGAGGTTTGTGTCACGAAGGGGACTGTGCCGCATCATCTACTCAGACAGCGCACTAACTTTCAAGTGAGCCTCGACAGACCTGGCCAAACAATGGTAGCTCCTTCGGCACTCAGTGAATCACTTCGCTGGTGCGACCAGTGTGTGGCGTTTTATTCTCGAGCGTGCGTTTTGCTGGAAAGGGTTCTACGAGTGACTGGTTCCATCGGTGAAGTTGGGACTAAGAAAAGACGAAAAAGAATTGTTCACACAACTGTGTGAAATTGAGGAGATTCTAAATTCACGCCTCATAACTTTCGTTTAGAATGAGCTCTGCGAAGGCCAGCTGCTCACACCGGAGAGCTTTTTCACGGGACGACGGCGGACAGCACTTCCAGTGGCTGAAAGAAAAAACTTCGAGTCGTCTCCGGAGGTGTGGAAGTGTGGAGGTGTGATTTCCATGTGTGGAAACATTCCTCTGTAGATTCTGGAAAACGTGGTGGTGAGAATAGCTGGGAGAGCTTCCATCTGCCCATGAAACAAAAGGGCTACAATCGCCACGTATGGAGGTAGGCCAGTTCGTCCTGCTGAAGGAACAGCTTCCAAGTTTACTCTGGAAGATAGGAAGAGTTGAAAAAAAGATTTCCGCGGACGAGACGAGAAGATCCGTGCATGTATAGCACGCTGAACAAGGGCAGTCTTCTGAAAATACCAATTCAACTTCTCTAGTGGCTAGAGATAACGAAAATTCAGAATGGGGTAATACCTATTGCGTGGGGAGGCTGTACGAATGATCAGTTATAGAAGACGAGGAAGTGGAGAGAGGATGTTTTGAAAAGGAACTCGTGCCTGGGGAGCTCGTATCTCGGAAAAAATGAGAACGACACGTCAGATCAAACAGCCTTGTTGCTTGTGTATACTGCAAGTAAATGTTTGATTTAACGTAACTAACGACGACTACCAGAGGTTGCTACAACTTCATTATGGCCCAGTTTTATTAGAAATGCACCAAAAATTACAATTTTAAAACCTACTGAAAGTATTTTTGTTTATTAGCTGTCTAACTAACCAATACCGTGTGATCTCTATACTTAATTTCAGCTTAGGTCCAGACGCAGCCGATGCTACACGCGCGAGCATGTGGCCCTGAACAGTGCTCGCACTGCACGAGCGCACGTGCTTGTCAGGGACGCTAAAAGCCCGGAGCTCGCGCTTGTAGCATCGGCTGCGTCTTGACTTAAGCTGAAACGAAGTATAGTGGCCCCGTGGCCAGCGGCCCTCAAGTTGTCTACAGGGATAAAATAACCCTGAAGAAGGTTTATTATTTTAAAATATTGTTACAGTAAACTAGAATATAGGGGCAGTGGAAAAAGCGTCGGCAGCGCCCCATCGGCCGCGTGAAGCCAGAAGTGTAGACTGACGTGAGTGGCGCTGTTGTCGAAATCCGGAGGACATATGGCTACTGTAACATGAAATATGACGTCGCGTACGTTCTCAGGTGGTTTCTGTGGTGTCTATAGTCATTTTCGCAATTTGTTTTCGTGAATGTCAAGTGCTTGGCATTGTGATTACATAGGTTCGAGTCTTATCGCTAAGCAATGAAAACGAAGAAAAAGAAGACGGATGCGCACCGCTACGCGCCAGCATGCAAGACTGGTTACCCCGGTTTTCACTACATTGCCCAAGTCAGCTCTAAAAATTAATTCATAGACGTTGAAACACCCATAGCACATACATAGGCCACACTAATGAACCGCTAAGATCGAAAACAGCTACGCTTGGCGCGAACTTAGCTGGCAGGAGTGCTCCGGAATCGAGCATCAGCGCTACCTGGTAGGCTCTACACGAAGCGCCTCACCTGGAGAACGGCTACTTTCCACTACTTCTATTCTAGTTCACTGTAATATTGTGGTCCTTCTTAAGAGTAGTGAAACACATAGCCCGCATGCATATTATGCTGAATGCAAATACATGGGCATAATTGTATTAATAATTACCCTGAATCAAGATGCCGTAACAGTTCAAAGTGAGACGCACTTGATACATATCTGCACTCTAAAAAAAAAAAAAAAACCGTGCGTCTTTTCACGCAAAAAACTCGGAGAGCCAATCAGCGCAACTTACGGAGGCAGCTCAGCGAATGACGACGCCAATGCATATGTTTAGACCAAAAAAACGCACTCTGAGTTGTAACATTAAGCAATGCAAACGTCACGCTTGCATTGCTCAATGTCACAACTCAGACTGCGTTTTTTTTTGGTTTAAACATGTGTTTCGGTATCGTCATTCGCTCAGCTGCCTCTGTTAGTTGCGGTAATTGGCTCTCCGAGTGTTGTGCGGGAAAGTAGACGCATGGGCGTTTTTTAGCGTGTGTAAAACAAACGAACGGATTCCGTGCCACTGTGGACTGCCCCTGTTTACTCACTCTCGCCACTACTCCCGATTACGAAATGCATTGCAGCTTGACGTCTGCGTTTCGCCGCTATCGAAGGGATCGATTAAACACACACACACACACAACCGACGCACTGCCAAGTGGCTCGTGTTGCAACGAAGCAAAACACTGGAGCGTCCCACGCCACAGCGAGGACGGGCCAAGGCTGGAACGTCTAACACCGTGTCTTCGGTGAAGTATGGGTTTCCGCCAGACGCTTTAACGACGTGCAGAAGAGCCCGCTAGTCGTGGGAGATGCATCACGGCGCAGACATGGCTTGCGCACCACACTCTAAAACAAGGTCTGTGAATTCACTTTTGCTGTAGAACCAGCCAATCCCGGCAAAAAATAGAAGGATCCCAGTGAATGAAGAAGCTTGAAATAAGATTATACCTCGTTTGACTTCAAATCTGGCCGCAGCCTATTCGGAGCGCAAGTTCATCTGCTTTTTTTTCAGGGGTCGTGGTGATGTCAGAACGCCGTGCTTGGATTGGCTCAGATTGCAGAATAGTGGGTAGACCCCAAAGTAAGCTGCCTTGAGGTCTACCCACTATCCTTCAATCACAGCCAAGCCAATCAGAGCTCGTTGTTCTGACGTCACCACGACCCCTGCAAAAGAATTTTATATATGGTAGGTCAAAACTTGTGATAAGCAGATCAGGCAATGTTGAAGAATCAGAGGTGATTCTCGTGGGGGACGTAATTACATTATTACAACCACAGTTATTAATCAGCCGGTCCATTTCTCTTTTTCTTGGGGTGTCGAAAAGCATATTTGTGTTGAAATTTCCCCCAGGATAATGTTATACTTGTTCTCATTAGCGTAACTGAAATATGTGATATGTGTCTAGAAAAAAAAAGCGATGTTTTACATTAACCCGGCGGTCTATAAAATAAAGAGGTCATGTTGTGACCCACAAGCAAAGATAACACTTCAAAATCTTTATTCACGGAGGAGAATTTTTCTACCATTTCGCCGCTAGTATTTTTCCTAAACATTTGATCTGTTTAAAAAATTGCTCTTATACATCGGCAAGTCAAAAACGTTACTTTCGTCAGTATACCCGTCTTTGATGACACAATAACGTCGAACAAAAACCAAAATCGTCAATGAGAAAAGCAAGCTCCACAGTTCTGTTTCAAGCTAACAAGTTATTTAAATGAATACATTTGTAAGAACTGGAATATTCTTGACCCATAGTCCGTTGCAATTCAAGAAGGTAGGGCAAGGGTAAGACGGGCCAGGGAGGAGGACGCAGACGGAACGCTGGAGAAGAGAGGGGGAAACCTCCTTCGCACTTTACCGTTACGTCTGCTTTCTCCTCCGCGGCCCGTCTTACCCTCCCCCTACCTTCTTGAGTTGCAACGGACTATAGGTAAGACCCTAGTTCAGAGGGAATAAAGTAATTTGGTACTGACATAAAAAAAAAACGCACGCAAAGAGTAAGAACTACAAAAAAACATCCCTCTCGCCAAGTGTTTCAAATCCGCCTCGCACTTGATAACAACAGCTGTGCAACCTTACTTTGAGGGCTGAAGTACTAGTTTTGCCGTTTCGGCGTGTGCCGAGTTGCCCGTTGTGGCGTGTTTGCCTTGGCGCGTGTTTTTCATTTTTTTGGAAGTTAGTGTGTGTTGTGCCGCGCCGGTCCGCCGAGCAACGAGTCGACAGCTCCCGACAGCGCCACGGCTGCATCGTCCATCGGATCCCCGGTCTTCGGTGAGCTGTGGAATTTTCTCTAGACTTGTCTCGGACAGTCAAGACTTTGGTTTCTTTCTTTAGTTTTAGCACCGCCGAACTCTTGTTTCCTGTTGCATTGTGTCGGATCTGAGTTAGTGGTTTACAGTAGTTTTTCTTTAGTGTTGTTTGATGGATTGTTACTAACTGCGTGTGTGTGGGTTGCGGGTTACATACACTTTGAGCCGAGTGTTTTTTTTTTTTTTCGTGGCAACGAAGCCCGAAAGCTTGTTAAAGATTTTTTTCTAGGTTTTTGGCGTTTTGTCTGTCGAGTTTATTTTTGTCGCCGTGCGCGGTTTTTTACCGCTTACTAAATGTTCTGTTTTGTTTTTTACCTTTTCGTGTTGTCGCTTCTCTTCCAGACCTTACACCGGACATGTACCTATCGCCGCTCACCTGCCCGAAACTCGCATTTCTATTCTTTTTGGTAATTTATCGTTTTATAGGACGGTTAGAGTTTTATTTGTATGTATTTACCTCACTCTGTGACACGAAGAAGGCAAGAGCTGAACAAGCTCCCAATAAATCTTTTTCAGAGCGTGCAGCGCCGTTCACTAAGGATTGCCGGGAACGCTATGTACAACCGGTTGTAGCAGACGACAGAAACGACTTCGGCGGTGACGGTGAGCGGGAAAAGTCAGGTGAGCTATTACGCTACCTCATCGCTCTCTTCCGTGTCACGCGTAGATAATGCTGCTGGAGCGCATCTACCACGTGGCAGGACTCCGTGCTCGGCTTTTGGGGAATTTGGGGAAGGGTCTATTTTCATGCATTCACCGAAGCATTTTCGAACGAATTTTCTAGAGCGCACTTGAATCTTCAAAGTAGAAAGCAGAAGAAAGTGCACCTCTGCCGCTTTAATCAATCCGGAGTGTTGAACCAAGAAGGGAGCTGAGGGAGGCATAAACACTTTTCGTCGCATTCTCCGAGGGTTGAAGCGGTTCTCATTCGCATCTGGGGAGTGGTCCCTGCGGGGTTTTATAGCTGGGCTGGACCCGCGCAAGTAATAGGAAAACCTGTCCCCTTTTTTACGATTTGGTGGCCCGCGCTTGGAACGTATATAGCGCGGCCGCCGCCGCGGTTTACGTCGCTTTCAAAGTACGCCGCGTTGGGTGTAATTGTATGCGGCGCCTATGCGCGAAACTGAGGCCCCGGGATCTCGTGAAATCATTACCGTAAAAGGAATGCGCTTACAGACGTCGCTTTCGTAAAACAAACTGTTCTTTGCGCGTCCGAAAACTTTCCTGGTCGTCTTGATAGTTTTTTTTTTTTTTTTTCGTTCTTCGCTCGAAGCAACAGGAACGAGAGAACAAGAGAAAGAGTTTATAAGGTATAGTTGTCACTTTTTAAAACGGTATATGTCAATCTAAGAAAGAAAAAGAAAAAAATACATTAAACTTGGTTTTGTCCGGTTGGACGGGGAATTATGCTATATTGGCGTGCGGTTTTGTTCTACGAAATAATCAACTTTGAAATTATGAGTGGAAGTTTTTATTGGGCACGTTTTGAGGTTTTAACAGGTACTAAGCATTTCATTTAAAATGATTCCCTGTAGCATAATTCATATTATATTATATAACTCTTATTTTTCAGATCTGGGACCTTGTGGTTTTAGGGCTTTTTAAAGATGACAAAACTTCTTATCGTCTAAGTAAGAATAGGTCTGCCCTGCTTGAGCTTTGTAAACATAATATATAGTGGAGATTTAAAGGTTAGCCAAAGCATGGAATATATAACGAAAGTTTATGAAGAGCAACAGATGTCAGCTTCAAGTTACCAAAGTTATAGCAACAATTTCACCTACCAAGTACCTGAATATAATGCGGCTAGTATACCTGAAGTTTTGTTTTCCTGCTTTTGCATTGATTTGTTTTTCTGCGACAATCATAATCATAACCAATACTATGTATGAACCTTTATTTAAAACTATAATCTCTCGAGTTTGGCTGGACGCACAATATTTTACGGCAGAGGCAAAATGCTACAATAGAAACAATTGTCTGTTACCATACCATTCTTCGAGCCGGAACTCTCCATATCACATTCGCACTTATCTCAATATTTACCGAATCTGATCAGGAACAAATTATGAGTACTAAATCGTAGTGAAATCGAGGACATGTTTCCTGCGACATCCGCTTTCTGCACACTCTGATTACTCCCTGAAGTCTGGAAGACACAGGCCTTTGTGACTCGACCATTACAGAAGTCAAGGAAACACTTCAGGGGTTTTGTCGCAACTAGATTCACGTTTGTCAATGTTGTTTGCGAACAGTTTGACGCTGCCCTTTCAGGACTGTCGCGTTTACGCCTTTTCTACAGGTTTTTTAGCAGATTAATCTCCAGCTTTTGAACAGTCTTGGGTAAGCTCCTTTTAAGAAGTAATTAGTTACAGCTACAGGTAGTTTGTCAAAAATGTATTTAGGTTACAGTTACATTTACTTAAAAATAAATGTAACGCCTTGCAGTAAGTTACTACGTCATAGTAACTTGGTTACTTTTAAGATATTTTAGATTTTTTTTTTAAACTTCGCTAGGAAGGCATTGATGACAACACACGAGGACTACGATTTATATTTATTAGGAACTCTCAGAAGTCTTTCATTTCACTTTTTTAGATATATATTATTACCGTCGCACGAATTAGTTGATTCAAAGCGTTTGCTGCTTCAATACAAGATTGACTAAATAATAAATCATTTAGTTCAGGTAACGCAGCAGCAAATACTTTACAAAGTTTTCATCACTTAACTTTCCCCTTTTTGATGCACATCCTCTTTCTTGCTAAAGAGGCGCTCAACGGATGCGCTGGACGGCAGTACTCTATTCAGGCGTAGAAAGCTTTCCTAATGGTGGGAAAGTCCTTGAGGCTGGAGAACGCTGTCGAGCTTTTAGCCTTCCATCGTTCCGTCACCATGCCTCGCGGTAATGTCCAGAAATTAGAGTCGTAACTCACCCCGAGCTGCTTGCGAAGGTTGGAGGAAGAGACCTCCAGCGAGCAATGAAGTTATGGCCTCTATATTCGACAAGGTCAAAGTGGAGCTCATAGCCGGGCCACGGTAACACTAACACCTACCGTTCGTCACACATGACGGCCTCTCGTTTGAGCGATTACGGTTCATTGCTATTCAAATAATTTTCTTTTTTTATTGCGACATTCTTTATCCCTTCCTCTTCCTCCCTTAAGAGCTCTCTTATTCCCCTATCTCAGCTGACAGGAGAGGGAGATGCCGGTGAACAGACGGATCCATTGAATAAAGTGGGAAAGACCGTTATCAAACAAGGTAATGAAAAGAGTGAACAAAAACAACACAAAGTTGTCTCGGAATGCGTTCCGTTTTTCTTTTTAATTTCTTCCGGCAACGCCGAACAAAAGACTGAAGTGTGGATCACGGGCTCAAGGCCCCTGAGAAAGGGCGAGTCGACTGGTAGAAACATCGTCTGTGGCCTCAGTCAGAGAGAGTCTACTGGCGGTAACTCGCTTCGGCAAAGAAAGCTATCGCCGCCACTGCTGCGCAATCGACGACAGATGCTCTCGTTCGGCGTTAAACAGTTCACCGTTAGGTGACTACGCGTCCCGTGTTTCCGCGAGGTGGCTCTGACGCTTGGCTGAAGAGCCGGGGGTGTTTGATGAGGCAGGAAAATGTGAAGACGGGGCGAGAGAGCCACGCACAAAAATGGTGAAATAAAGCAAAGGCTAATTACGTTTTTCCGCGCGATGAAAAAAGAGAAACAAAAGTAGAAAACGCCTGCCCTCCGCTCCGACACTTTGCTCTGATGAGAAAATTTGTGAGTTCTTGTTTTAATTTGTCGTGTCTAATGTGGGGCCCAACCTGCGCACATGGTCTAACCCGCTGTAGTGTTCACAATATAGGGTAATTTGTTTTTTCGCAAAAAGTATCTGTGTTTTTGCAGACACTTTTTAGTTACTTTTAAGAAAAAGTATTGAAGTTATTGTTACAGTTACTTAAATAAATGTATCGAGTTACAGTTAAAAGTTACATAAAGGTAACGAGTTACAGTATCGCGATACAAATATAACGATACTACCCAAGACTGGTTTTGAAGGGGAAAAAAAATGCGGCATAAATAGTAATACTACCTTTTATTGTCCGAGCCAACCCGGTGGCTCGAAGGCAAGATGCCGGCAATCTAACTGAGGCTTATTGCGAAGAAGGCGCCGTGTAACCGAGATTTTGGTTACACGCCGAAGGGCACCCACATAATCTAAATTAACCCTCGGTCCTCCGCTGGGGCGTGCCAGATGCCCTTCGTCGGTTGAGCACGTAAAACCCCCCGAATTGTTTTCATTGTCCACTCAGAAAGAAGCATGTTTACCTTTATATATAGTCAACCAAGAGCCGTGCCGTCACCTTGTTGCCAAAAAAAGAAAGAAAAAAAAAAGCAACAACAACAATAGCGTCGAAAGACTCGTAAGGCTTGACGTGTTATCCTCAAGTTTCACCAGACAGTTCCTCATATCGCTCGCCTTGCGAGTTCCTGCGGTATTCCTGCAATCATTGTATGCCCCATAGCGTCTTGGTGTTTGTCGGAATAGACCCTTTCGCAAAGTCCGCGCCAACGCGCCTGTCCGCCATTGCTTGCGCTTACATATCCTGAGCTTGTATTGGACACGAGGTCTGCGTCAGCGTTCGGCGTAAACTCGGATCTAATCACGCGCTCCGTGCTTGGTTCTTCGGCTCCCTCTCTCTCCCTCATTGACGAATCTCGCAATCTCATTGGCTACGGAGCGATAACGAGAAGCTCGGGAATCGCCACGCCCTGCGTTTCTTAAGCTGTTAGTGACGACAGACAATTCAAGACGTTCCCAAAGGAAATCACACCTGGAGAGGTGAGCGGCGTGCCGGTCACGGCTACGTGTCGCCACGTTGGAGCCTCGTACACCAAGATAAAATGCACCGCTCTATTCGATTGCACGCTTCGAGTTTCAAGAGCATCTACACTCTAAAAAAAGTCCGTGAATCTATTTTCCCGCACAACACTTGGAGAGCCAATCACCGCAACTTACGGAGGCAGCTCAGCAAATGACGATGCCGAAAAAAGTGTTTAGATCAAAAAACGAAGTCTGAGTGGTGACATTAAGCAATGCAAAACGTCACGCTTGCATTGCTTAATGTCACAACTCAGACTGCGTTCTTTGGTCTAAATATATGTTTTGGCATCGTCATTCGCTGAGCTGCCTCCGTCAGTTGCGGTGATTGGCTTCTCGCGTGTTGTGCGGGAAAGTAGACGCACGGGCTTTGTTTAAGAAAAAGTATGATGTCTTTTCACTTTCTCTTGCGAAACGGGGATACTATTGTGCTGGCCCCAGAAGGGAAGTTGGTTTTGGCTGCCTTATTATTGCCGTAAATATTGGAGTGTACAGTTTTTTTGTTTTTGTTTCATTGGGACCGAATGTGTATTGCAACAGCGGTGCGCGAAGCTCGAAAGTTGTAAATACCGTAAAATCCCGTAAGGGCGTCCTCCCTTGAGAGATCGCCCATCCCGTTTTTCTGGCTAAATATCTGTAACATAAAAATTCCGAAACATCGCCCGCCCCCGATTCCCGTTGGACGTCAAGCGATGTCCGACGGGAATCGCACATGAGCGGCGCGATCGGCGGTACCGGTGTGCCCGAGAAGCGAGTTCATAGCGGGTTCCCGCGTTTTTGTCTGCGATCTGGGCGCGATATCGGCTCGCGTAACACGCTAGTTTTTCCCGCGTGTATGTTGCATCATGAAATGCGAATCTGCTGCTTTCGCAATTTCCGGTATCCGTTCCCCAGTTCGTAGAGTTCGTAGCGTATTCCCGTGTTTTTGTCCGCGATCTGCGCGCGCGATATCGGCTTTTAGTTGTAAGTAACACGCGCGAATTGTTTCCGCATGTATGTTGCATCGTGAAATGCGATTCTGTTGCGTCCGGGATCTATGGTATTTGTTTCTGTGACCTGCGAGTTTGAAGTGTATTCCCGTGTTTTTGTCCGCGATCTGCGCGCGCGATATGGGTTTCCGTGACAGGCAAGATTACAGCGGGTTCCCGCGTCTTTTATTTATTTATTTATTTATTTAAGTACCCTCAAGGCCCTGGGGCATTACAGAGGGGAGTGGTACAAGACAAATTTGGAACAGAAACAATATACAAACACTAAAAGCCAAGCACTAAAAATGTAAACAAAAAATGTCTATACAAATTAAGACATTTATAGAACAAGGCAAACAAACAAAGAAAAATATTAACATAGGTAAGTAGTCAACGCACTTTTAAACAAGTCAAAGGACGGTATGTTTACTAATTGATTGCACCATGAAACTTGAATCTGCTGCGTTCACGATCTGCGGTATCCGTTCCCGTGAGATGCGAGTTTTCGGCGGGTTTCCGCGAGTTGTTCGCACCGTGAAACGCGAATCTGCAGCGTCGGCCACTTGCGGTATCCTTTCCCGTGACACAGGAGTTTGTAGTGAATTCCTGCATGTTTATCGCATCGTGAAAAGCGAATTTGCCGTGTCCGCGATCTGCGGTATCAGTGCCCACGTCAAGTGCTTCGTAGCGGGTGCCCCGGCGCTTGTCATTATTTTTGATAAAGGTTTGCTGTGGCATCCCCAAAGATAGCCCATCCCATGTTTTTCACCATTTATCTCTTCATTTTGGGTGGGCGTCCTTACGGGATTTTAACGGTATGTCATTTTAGGGAGCCCCGTATTCTAAATTCAAGTCCCGCAGAAAAGAGGTGATCTGGAAGCTGCGAACCAATACACGTTTGCAAGCACCCGGGCTTCGAGCGCTAGTCTGGCCACCATGGATGAAAAACGCTTTGTTTTCGTGCCAGTCTGGAAACCGCGGGTACGCCTCAGCAGTCGTTGACTAGCAGACCATCTATCCACACCAGCACCAAGATGACGGCGCCAAGAGGGCGTACTTGCTAACGACTATACTCACGGACTTCCTGACGTCTTTTTATTCCGCTCGGACTGGCGGCACGAGTAGCCAGTTGACCCTGCCTTCTGTGGATACAATTTTCCCTGCATCCAATATATAATTAATAATACAGGTAACCAACTAAATTGTCGTATTCGGTGGATCTTGGAATATCATATTGAAGAGGAGGGGAGCGCTTAAATTTCAAAAATTAATTGTCGTAAACAGCGCGGCACTGTTAACGCAAATAAGTGATCGGCGTTTTTTTAAATTTTTTTCTTGCAATAGACGGGGTCATTATAAAAACTAATAAAGTGGTGGAAAGCGATCATTCGGGGCACTAACCTAAGCGGTAAATATTGATGCCCGCCAATATTCTTTTGAAGTAAAATGCGAAAGAATGCCGATGACTTGTTCGAGCTTACAGTACGGTGTAAGAGGGTGACACTGTTAGCGCGAATAAATATCACTGGATTTTGCTTTTGTTTCTAAAATAGGAAGAGCTGTAATAAAAAGTAAGTGTTGTGGAATGCGCTTATTTATGGCACTCACCTAACCCATAAAACATGGCGCCCGGCAATTCCTTTTAATGCAACATGCAAAAATGCCCTCATGCCGTGCTCGTTCTAAGAGTGTCGCGCAGGGCACGAACTCTTTAATTAACAAACGTTGGCTACAAATATGAAGGAAATGAACGGAGTTTAAATGCGCGGAAGCTAAACACAAAGGTGATTAGATGACCAGAAAAAATAAAAATGCACACATTTTGAACAAAACGAGAGGGAGTGGGGACGGGAGATCAGAACATTAGGACGAAAAAAAAAAAAATGTTGAAATGAAGCTCGGGGTAGGAAAAGAGGAAAGAAATTGGGAAGGTACATATGGTGAAGAGATCGGAGAATGAGGTCGGCGAGCGAAGCGGAGAAATAATAGAATGATTAAAAAAGTAGAATAAAACGTAGACGCCGAAGCGATGCTTCGCTGGAGCGCATTATTGAATGCTGTGAAGTAAAATAAAATAGAATAAAAACTGAACACGATAAGAAAGGAACGTGTAAGGATGGGACGAAAGAGCCGCTTTACGTGGTCGGGAAAGTTTTTGTTCCTTTTGTGCTTAAAGTTTTTTTGTTTGTTTTCGTGCTCTCCCTTTAGTTTTTTTTTTTTTTTTCTGACGCCGTATTGCTCAGGGTCCATCGTAGAGGCGTCGGGAGCACGTCCATCTCAGCCCTCAAATTAGTGTACGTGTATCTACTTTCCGTCAGGGAATTCGTGAGCTATTGTTACTGACGGCTAAGAAATCCAGGGTTGGGTTTATTATGTTCACGCTCCTCGCTTCCTGATTGGCTCTTTAGAATTCTCGTCGGCCGACGCAACGATCTGATTGGATGTCGAGCGATAATAAGATGCTCCAAACTAGCCACGCCTTACGCTAAGGGCCACTGCCAGGTCAAAATAATTTCTTTTATTATACGAAACGATTGAAAATGATAATCGGTCATTACGCTCAAAGTTCGAAGCTTGGGAACTCGGTATTTGTGAAGTAAGAAAACAATTTCAAAAGCGTAATTTGAAGTTCTCGCGCGATCCGCGCCAGTGCAGTGACGTCAAAGATTGAGTCGTCCTGTAACTGGAGTTTCTCTCCCGCCTCCAAACCGTCCCAACCGGAAGTGTCATGTTCTCCCGCAACCCGCGATCAACCGAGCTTCTCCGTGTGCGCCACCTATCGCCGTGAGCAGACGACGCTTCAGTTTCGAGTTTGAAGTCCTCTTAAGGCCCTTTCAGCGATCTCAAATTCTTTGAAACAGTGCGAGGTCGAAGAGGACGCGCAAAGGTTCCCCGCAGTGAGTGACGTGAGGGGCCATGTCGCGCCGGTGCTGCGTGAAAGGCTGCCCCGTGGCAAAGTCACAACCGAAAGTACGCTGCCCAGGTTCTCGAAGAATGCGTCAGAGAAGGCGGCCTGGCTAGCTGCAATATTCCTGAAGGACTACTGAAGAATTTTGGATCAACTAATTTATTTTGTCCTCGACACCTTGCCGATGAGGATTATGAGGTCATCCCAAGCGTCTCTAGAGCATTGGGGAGTTCAAATGGTACCTCGGTTGAGGCGTGGTATCGTTTCGACGAACTTGCCGCAGCAGGTCACATCACACCAAGTAAAACGTCCAGAGGTAAATCTACGAAACATAGAAAACTTGGTCCGATTCCCCGACTCCCCGATCATCCTCGCTGCTACAGGTGCCGAGCGCTGCCATGTTTTCTGAGGAAGGATAAAAAACCACGAGGCGACATCACTTACAGAGTCCGATTTTCAATATTTCAAGAGAAGCCCCCTCTTTTGAATTATCGAAAATATCGAAAATAGTGTCTTCGCAATTGCGTTAAAAAAACATGTTTTACTAATGACGTTATTAACTATGATAAAAATGTCCCTTAAAAAGCTTCTAAATATTATATTCGATTACGTCACACACACAAAAAAGCGAGGAGGTGAAAAGAGGGAAAGAAGAGCGTTAAAAATAAAAAAGCGCGAGCGGGAAATCTTTTTTTTTAGTTGTGGTATCTTTTTTTTGTGGTTATGACTACAGTTTGCATCGTTTTAGAGAACAAAAACTTATACGACCTTTGGGGTGTCCATGCCCCTTTAAGCCGTCAATGATTCTAGTCCCCGCAGTATACAGAAGAGGTCCGAGGAGTGGAGAGGAAGAACAGAACAGTTTCGATTCAAGCCATTAAAAGTCCGCAATGTGACGCTCAGCACAATGGGAGCAAAGGAACGCGACAGTTTCATCTAGTGTAATTACATTTTTGTGAAAGATCATCCTTCAGGTCTTGTCATTCTCTGAGCCCCTTTTGTGTATCGGTGTGATTGGCACTCCAAGTTCTGTGCGAGGAAGAAGACGATTATATATTGTTTTTAGCGCTTATACTGCGAAACATAAAAATTTCCGACTTTACGAACAAACATGGAACACCAGGCATGCCCCATGCTGTGAATAACTCAGGAATAAGTTCACGTTCTGAGTATCTTCACACTAAACTTTCGGAGCGTCCTCTTTTCTACAGAGCACTTGGAACGGCCAATTGGTTCAATTTACCGGCGAAGGAAACCAGGTGAATTACGAAACTAAACTAATATTAAGACCTTAAAAAAAAAAAAAGACTGCGCCGTGACACTGAGCATCTAAAGTTGCTTGATCCTGAAAAAATATCGCCATTGCTTTCCCTGTCTGCTAGCCGGACACAAACAAATACCAACATGCAGAGAACCAATCCTGACAAGGTGATTGGCTGATCTGTCTCAGTTGCCATGGCAATCGCCATTTAGGCCCATTCAAATCTTCGAAGTTTCGAAAGGGTTGTTCTGAACAAGTTGCGCTAAAATCACTGTGAATCATCATAGTACTGAAAGCGCTCCTCGCCAGTATAAGCGTCTTTGGCACTGTGTATGAAATGAAGTTGATCAATCATGCTTATCACCACAGACCTATTACAATGATATTTCTCTTCTTGCTTATTTCGAGACATGAAAATTATTTTTTAATGCTTCCATGGACCGACGCCACCTGTGGTGGCGGTACGAAAATGTATGCTTGTTTAGCCGGTGTGTGGATAGTGAAATGTCGGTGTACAGGAAACGCCTATATAAAACTACCCGTCACTAGCGAATTTAGATCGACTCACCAAGAATAGAGAGGTAAAAAAATAAAATTGCTGCTCATTGCCTGAACCAAAATGGCTACCATACGGGGAGCTTGGCGCTATTTTCCCAGGATCTAGTCACTTAAGGAGAAAACATCTGCTCAGTGTCACCGCGCTGACTGATGCATACTGTCCTGATAGTCGCATTGGAAAAAAAAAAATGGAAGAGACCTTTATATCCAAAGTCTATAATGCATGAAATGCAGCATTTATAGGTGCTTAAATAAGGGTAATAGCGCAGGTTACATGGTCACTGGTCATACTTTTAAACCCCCATCTCACCTTAATCGGAAGGTATTCCAAGCCTCGAAGCGGGAGTGAAGTGCTGATAAATCGTAGTGACAGTGACCTTTTTTTTTTTTTGCTAATTAATTTTTACGAACATTGGTACCGGAGAATTGCCTGTTCGGCGCATAAGAATGTTTCCGAACGGACCCGCAGTAATTGAGCAGATCCTAATCACTCCACGAATTCTGATCTTACGATGCGCACGTCATACGAAGTCTGCAGCAATCAACGTCTCGATCACCCACTAATTCGGAACAAAAAAGCGGAAAGTGTGTGGTGTCCACGTTTTTTTGTTTTTGTTTTGAAGTCTTCAGTGTTCAAGATGTTGAAAGTTCACCAGCTCGCCTGCTTGCTCTCTCTAATTTTGATGATGTAGCAATATCTATCTTCCATTTGACCACTAAACCGAAGGTCTCTTGCATTAAGAATTGACTAAAGGACGCGTTGTGACGTTATCTTGACCCCTCAATATTTTGAGGCCCTATTAACGTCAGTTGCATTCTTTTAAGGGTTTCCGTAATCACACTATGTTTGATGCGAGGGAATGGTTTCCCCACCCTTACGGAGACCATGCGTCGAAGTGTCCTAGAGGAGGGTGTCTTTCATTTATACAGACGTCACCGGGATAGTGGAAGGCACATGCGACGCACAGTTACACCTACAAACATCTTGACAGCGATCTCCGACGCTCCGACAGGTATATTTTTGGCACAAACAGGTTTGCCGTTCGGAGCTGTCAGAAAGTGACATGTTGGGGTATCGTGCCAGATCTAACACCGTTCTTGACTCGAAGTAATCAGTCTGGACGGTACCGCAAGGTGTCGGGGGCGGTCAGAAGGGGGGCATCGCCGGAAGTCACGTGAGTTGTATCCCTCCTCGTGCTTACCGCGAGCGCGTGTAATATTTTTTTTTTACATTTTTGTTATTCTCCGCACCTCCACGAGCGATCCAAGCAGACAAGGTTTCTTTTATTTGCTTTTCATCGCTTAATGTAGCTGTAAAGGTAATTGACGTGATCAACTACAATGCCTAGAAGGTGCTGTGTGAGGGACTGTCCCGGTATTTCAGCAACTGTAGAAGAGATCACTCTGCATGCATTTCTGAGAGACATACATCGGCCGCATGAGCACCTAGTAAACAAGTTCTACTCATGTTCTAGACAAAATACGTACTTTGTGCTCGACGTTTACTTGTATGTGGTACACTCACCAGTTGGTATTATTTAGACGGCAGGCATCTTCAGCCTGGAGAGTATCCGATGATTCAACGACCTCGGTGTCTCAACCTTCAGCAATGCGATCGGGCGTGTCGTATGCTAGCAATCCTAATTTCTGCGAGCGTTCTAATCTTTTTTTTTTTTTGAAACTTGATAGCTTGTTTTGCGCCCAGTATAGCCCTGTATCATCGGACTGACGGAATGCACTCGTACACTGGCTTGTACTCACAACGCTTTCATCATTGACCTCCATCACGTCGATCCACTGACTCTTCGTCCTCAAATTTTACAGCACGCAAACTAACCAACGGTGCAGGGATAGAGCTAGTGGAACTGAAACTTCGTTTTCTACGATCGCTCGTACGAAGAGCAGAAAAAAAAAAAAAAAAGAAGAGGTCGTTGAATCATCGGATACTCTCCAGGCTGAAGATGCCTGCCGTCTAAAGAATACCAACTGGTGAGTGTACCAAATACAAGTAAACGTCGAGCACAAAGTACGTATTTTGTCTAGAACATGAGTAGAACTTGTTTACTAGGTGCTCATGCGGCCGATGTATGTCTCTCAGAAATGCATGCAGAGTGATCTCTTCTACAGTTGCTGAAATACCGGGACAGTCCCTCACACAGCACCTTCTAGGCATTGTAGTTGATCACGTCAATTACCTTTACAGCTACATTAAGCGATGAAAAGCAAATAAAAGAAACCTTGTCTGCTTGGATCGCTCGTGGAGGTGCGGAGAATAACAAAAATGTAAAAAAAAAATATTACACGCGCTCGCGGTAAGCACGAGGAGGGATACAACTCACGTGACTTCCGGCGATGCCCCCCTTCTGACCGCCCCGACACCTTGCGGTACACTGTTACGTCACAGTGCACGGCGGGAACTTTGAATTGGGCCTCCTATTTCTATTTTTTATAAAAAAAACTACGCAACTCTATAGTGAAACAATTTTTTTTTGTAATGTCCTGATATGCCAAGTCAACGCCTAGCATGAAAAAAAAAATTTTTTTGGCGTGTCAGAGGCCCTTTAATGCAAGAGACCTTCGGTTTGGTGGTCAAATGGAAGATAGATATTGCTACATCATCAAAATTTGAGAGAGCAAGCAGGCGAGCTGGTGAACTTTCAACATCTTGAACCATCACGACATTCCTGTCGGCCAGATTCCAGGGCTCATCCATACACAAAAAGGCCCCAACAAAGTTTCCCGCAAGTGCGGCCCTACGGGAACACTGTAATAGACAACCCCTTTCCACACACCAGAGACGCAGAGGTGCGACAACAGCTGCCTTATCCTGCTGTGGTAAACTACACTCCAACACCCGGGCTCGAGCAGCAAGTTCGTTTCGTAGACTCGAACATACACCTGCCACCGGCGACAGGAGTTCCAGGGTTATCACCACTGAGGTCCACACAGGCTGCACACAACAATCTTGCAGCGTTCGGATGGCCTCCCGAGATGCCCCCACTCCACCCTCAGCGCCAGACAGATTCAAGCGGGGGACTCCTGGTGCCATCCTCGGGACCTTGGACCTCCCCAAAGACAGCACATGTCGCCCAGTTGTATACACATGTGGTGCCTCCCCTCCCCCTCCACGATCTGCGTGCCATCGTGACCGAGATGGTGAACCAGCAGCTGGACTACCACTGTCAACGGCAAAAGGTTTAAAAGCGCTTTCAGTGAGGGGGGTCAGGGGTAAGCGGGCCAATGTCAGAATCAGTAGTATTAAAAAAAGACGAAGGCGACGTAGACGCAGCAGACGACCGACAGAGGTGGTAGGATTTCTCAATCTCCAAGGAGCCCGACGGCAGCAAAAATGGGAAGAGTTGTTCAGCCAGTTGGAGGACGAAAAAATGATACTTTTTGGAGTAGCCGAGACGCACCTACGTGATCTGGAAGAAGCTCCAACCAACGAAAATTGGTGTTGGGCTGGACGCAATCGTGTGGAAGGGCAGCGCCGAGGTGGAGGAGTGGGCGTAGTGTGGCGCAATACATCAGTATGGCAGAAGGAGCCACGAGAGTGCTGGGACCATATTTGGGTGACAGGGGAGATAATATGTATCCCTGTAGCCGTTTGCATAGTGTACCTGTCGGTAGGAACTGCGCGCAGAGAAGAGAACCAGCGTTTAATGGCTTGTGTGACAACCGATGCCAAGGCCCTTGCTGCTACAAGAGAGATTCTTATTATGGGTGACTTCAACGGACACCTGCATGAACTGGATGGACTGGAGGACGAGAATGGACGAATGATGATGCAGATGGCCGAAGATAACACTTTGGAGATAGTCAACCTTAGAGCCTCATGTGAAGGGCAATATACGTGGAGTGCCCGTGGAAGCAAAACTTGCATTGACTATGCCTTGGTTTCACAGAATCTGGCCCGCTACCTTGTCCACACAGACATCGATGAAGCTGGTGACCATAGTGTTGGGAGCGACCACAACCGAATAAGGTTACAGTTCTCAAAGGCAACACGACGACTAAGAAAACAAAAGCCCCCAACGGCAGCTGAGAAAGTTGTGGAGGAGTTCGAGAACAGCAGCAAGAGGGTGAGTGCGTCTGGATACGCAGAATATGTGGACGAATTAAAGCGCCTCATCAAGCAGCATTCTACAAAAGAACGAGGTGGACGACGACAAAGAAAGCGATGGTGGGACGCGGAAGTACAAGCCGCTATCAGATTGCGACAAGAGCTGAACAGGGAGCACCGCACGGTCCTTCTTGGCGGCCACAGTGACCAAGTTCCTTTAAAGTGGCATGCGTACCAACTCCAGAAGCAAGCCGCAAAGCAACTTGTCCAAGAGAAAATGGCTCAGGCTGACATGGTCACAATGAGAGAAATCAGTGCAAGTGGAAGAGATGCACCTAGGAAGTTCTGGAGGTACCTAGGAACTCTCAACGGAAGGGAGCAGTGCCTGACTATCCTGGACGAAGACACAGGGCAGCCAACAGAGCGACTGGGACAATGTCTTACAGATCATTTGATAGAGGTATTCTCACCTCCGGAAGCGGCACCGCTACAGGATTTAAGCCCAACGGAAGGTACGGCCTTGACGCCGGATGACGCTACCGGTGTAAGCAATCGGGAGGGTGTCCCTTATACGCGCACTGGCGCATATTAAGAACAACACCGCCCAAGGCTTAGACAAGATTCCGGCAAGTGTGCTTAAGGCGTTGGGGAGGGAGTCCAGGGATCAGCTGGCGGACATCTTCGAGAACATTCTGTCTGGGACAGAAGGGATTCCTCGAGACTGGAGAGGTGGTCGGGTCGTACTGATTCCTAAAAAAGGATGTGATCGTCATTATCTTCGACACTACAGACCCCTGACCGTAACAAGTACGGTGTATAGGACTTTCGCTTACATCATGAAAGAGCACATGACCGCATGGGCGGAGGAAGAGGGTTTACTGACGGAACTCCAAGGAGGCTTCCGACGGGGGCGCCGATTGGAAGATCACCTGTATACCCTTACACAATGTATTGAGGTCGCCCGAAGGGAGAAAAGGAATCTTATTTGTTGCTTTCTAGACATCGCGAAGGCCTACGATAGCGTCCCACATGCCCGGCTCGTTCGTCAACTCCAGGATCTTAACATGCGACCGGAGTGGACAGCGCTCATCTACCATCTTTACGATGGTAACACGGTTAGAACCCAACTCGGTGAGGGTACGTCTGAGGAGGTGCTGGTGACGAGGGGCTTGCGGCAAGGATGCCCACTATCTCCGCTCTTATATATGCTCTACGTGACCACTCTAGAGAGGCAGCTCATCCGATCAGGGCTGGGCTTTTCTCTAACTCACCTGGAGCATGGCGAGACCGTCAACTGGGTTCTGCCGGGACTAACTTATGCAGACGATGTGGTTCTGACTGCGGCATCAGTGGCTGAAATGCAACAACTTCTTGACATATGCACTCATGAGGCTATGGAGCTTGGCTTGAGATTCAACGCGGGCAAGTCAGCGGCGGTTGTGTTTTCAGGCTCCCTCGAGCCAACACTCGGCAGCCTTCGCCTCGGCGGATGCGATGTGCCAATACTCGACTCATATAAGTACTTGGGCATCACACTGTCAACTGCGGCAGACTACCTACAAGACCACCACACTTATCTTCGCCACGCAGCCACACGAGGAGCCAACATTCTCCGTAAGCGAAGCCTTTGGAGCTGCAATCGGTTCATTGTGTCCCGGGAGCTCTGGAAAGCGGTAGTAGTACCTGGACTGACATTTGCAAATGCCGTAGTATGCGTTCCCGGTGATGTCCGAGCCCATATGGAACGCCGACAGAGAGAGATTGGACGCCAGGCATTGGGCTGCCACGGGGGGGTCGCCAACGAGGCAGTTCAGGGAGAGCTGGGCTGGTCCTCCTTTGAGGCTCGGGAGGCGACCAGCAAAATTACCTACTACGGGCGTCTTCGCCATATGGACAGCTGCAGGTGGGCCAGGAGGTTGTTTATGTACACTCACCTGACGGGGCTGCGGACACGCTGGCAGAAGCGCCTTCATCAACTTGAGCACAAGTATGGCTTTTTTTCTGACCCCGTTGAAGCGTCATCAGAAAGGGAATGGGCGTCAGAGGTTAAGAAGAAAGTCCGTGACAACGAGGCCCAACAATGGCTCCGAGACGCACAAACAAAGAAGACGCTCCAAGTGTACCTGACCCACAAAACAATCATCGCATCGGAAGCACTGCTGTACGACAACAGCCTGGGCAGCCGCTTGTTGTCTGAGGCGCGCGCCGGGGCCCTCCGGACACTAGTTTACAGACGCCGGTTTGATGCTACGGTGACCACGAGCGCATGTCGGGTCTGCGGAGGCTACGATGAAACGGTGGAGCACGTTGTGCTAGATTGTGCGGGACTTCAGCCGTCCCGGTGCCCACGCCTGCAGAGCCCCTTAGTGCTCGCTGGGGCGTTGGGCTTCACAATTACTGAAATCGGGCGCAACCAAGCAGACTCCTCTGATGCACAAAGCTCTGCAGCTACGCAGATAAAGGGGCCTTCTAGCGGCCGGCACAGGCTTGTAGTGGCCACTAAACGACGACTTGAAGATTGGTGGAATAAGATCCACCTCAGGGGGCATTAAGATCTCCTCGCTCCCAGGCTTGGGCACGAACTTAGTTCGCGCTCGCCCGTTTCAAAGGGAACAAGCCGCATCCTCATCATCATCATCATCATCATCATCGCGGAGAGCACGAGAAGTGAAAATCACGTGACTTCCGGTGAACCCACTTTTAGTGACGTAGGTCGATGCCTCCCTTCTAACCGCCCCGACACCTTGCGGTACACTGTTACGTCACAGTGCACGGCGGGAACTTTGAATTGGGCCTCGTATTTCTATTTTTTTTTAAAAAAAACTACGCAACTATATAGTGAAACAATTTTTTTGTAATGTCCTGATATGCCAATCCAACGCCTAGCATGAAAAAAAAATTTAGTGTCCATAATAAGTGGCGCAAGTTCTTTCCACGAGCCTGCAGCCGCCGGTGTGCGCGAGCACAAGCAAAGAAAATGACATCAAAGGCCTCCATTCGCGGTTAAGATGACAGTGAAATGTATGGGCTTCGGGCCAAAGGAGAATAAAGGCAAGTTTTTCATCTACACAGTGGTGTCTGGTCTAAAAGGTAAGCGATTAATTGGTCTAACAAGCACGTAGCTTTCACTTGTAGAGATGCAAAGCCTGTCTTTATTCTCCTTTGGCCCGAAGCCCATGCATTTCACTGTCCTCTTAAAGGGGCCATGAAACGAATTTTGGGTTGGGCTGAATGAGTTTAAATTGTGACTTTACTAATCGCATATCGTTTAGTTGGCCAAAAGAAAGAGGCTAGAAAGTCAAAAGCCAGCTTTTCGGTACGAACATTTGAAAATGTAGCGGACTATTTTGTACCTTCTTGCCTTCGAAAGCTCTCCGCCTTTTCACTATGATACATCCGCGGTTCCAAAAGCGCGTCACCGGCGCCAAACTGACGTCAGCAGAGCCCAGCCCACGCGTTGGACACGAGAACTGCGTCACTCGGACGTATGCGCTCGTCAACAATCAATCCGTCGACGAATATTTGGATTCGCGTTCGTGGCCAATGAGTGCCCTGACGGAACTTATTGTCACTGGGGAATGACAAGTTCTATGGTGTGCATAAAAAGCACGGTGGAACCTAGGAGTCATCGCACCGGTGCCGAAGGAATGTCACGACCACGTGATTTGACAATTCGCATTTGAGTTGAGGATTAAAGCTAAGGAGGAAGAAGTAGGAAAATCGTTTCATGATCCCTTTAAGGCGGCGGTCCCACGGCGGCCATCTTGAACAAGCCATTAGTTCAACCACTAGATGGCGGCACTCATCCGTGGGGCCAGAAAACAAGCTCGTGGCAGTGATGTTCCTTCTCTGCTCTTAATTTCCTCCTTTCTGCTGCTCGCCCGTGCACGTTCAGCGCTCAGCGCGTGCTCCCGCGGACACAAATGCCAGCAAACGTGTCAGTGGTGGTAGCAGTGCCCAGTTCGCACAGAAGCGGAGCCCAGCTAGCTCATCGACCCGATCGAGAGTGCCTAGCTCGAGATCGAGAGGCTCACAAGCCAGTAGCTATCGTTTTAACTATTCAAGAATTAAAAACATAGTCAATCAATCAGTGAAGAATGTTATCAAACGTTAAAGAACATATATAAGACATGCCTTGTCAGCATTTCGTTAATGAAAGATCTTTTGCACGACAAAACGTTTAAATTCATTTTCGCTGTAAGTCAGAGCGCAGCCGACATAACAGGTCAATGAGGCCAATCAAGCAGAACCAAAAAACACTATGTCACGGAGCTCAACATCCTATAGTGCGTTTGTTGTCACCGGTCAAAGCAATCAAGCGCAAACGATGCACTATGGCCTTGCGCTTTTAGTATGCGTGTTTGTGCTTGTGTATCTTATAGTCTTTGACTGCATTTTGATCTATAATAAAACAAGCAATAGCAGACTTTTTTTTTTTTTCAAGACGGGTGTTCAGAAGGGCGCTTTATATAACTCATCATTTTGATGGTAGTTTGATTAAACTTGAATACCAATTATCTGACCTTATAATAACCACCCTAATATTGTTGAAATAGTACGCCGAGGTCGAAGACTCTGCATGTTCAAGAAAAGAGTAAAAGTGTATTTTGTAGCCCAAGTGGCTTAAATTTTGTTAGGCGAGTGGGTAGCAGATTTCAAAGTGTATTTTATGGTGCTTTTGATATTTTTTGCATTATTATTTAGGTCTTTTTATAATTTGATGTTGAAAAAGATATACCAACCTGTTACATGTATCTTTATTATATATATTTTCTGTTTGATTGCAACAGATATGAAGAATTTTACAGTAACGCTGACATTGTATGTTAATTAATGTGATCTCAATGATTTCGATGGGAATGATTTCCATTTGAAACGTTTGATGACGTTGATATTAATTATGATAACTACGATGTTTAGCTGATGTCAATTTTAATATTTTATGCATAATTGATTTTTATACTGACACTGGTCCTGTACACCGTTGAATGCTGTAAAAAGGGGCTGATGGCCTGGTCAGAAGACTTTTAATGCGAGAAAAGTATTTGCCCCACCACGCGAAAATCCGGCGGCGGCGGCGGCGGCATGATTAAGCGATGGTACCAAAAATGGCCGACGGCGCAAAGAGTAAAAACACGTCAGAAATGCTCAAATTGACGTCAAAATTTTCACGAAGGTTCCTATAAACAAAGTAAATGAACGACTTTCGAAACAAACTCTGTTACATTTCGGTCTGGATGGGAATCGAATCCGGGCCTCCGGGGTGCGAGACGGGCACGCTTCCCCGACTCCACGGCGGCTCCAAGGTCCTGGCTGACTAAGGTGTGCCTAGTGCGTGCGTCATTGCACACGTCCCGTCGCAACCATCTGGCTGACTAAAGGTGTGTCCAAGTGCGTGCGTCATTGGGCACGTGACGGTGCAGCCAATGGGGAGAAGGTGGCGCCACGTCATGAGTGTATAACATGAGCGCGCTGTTTCCCGCGCGTCACACACCGAATCAGCAAAAATAACGCATGTCGAAAAATTAATCGAAAACTTTTCACCAAAAGGACTGCAATGCTTTCATATTCCCACACGTAAGCAATCAAAAGTGTCTGTGCGGAATTTTCTTTTGTATTCTTTTGCCGCAGCCCCTCAGACACATGTATGTCTGGAAATAAGGATTATTATTATTATTATTAACTCACGCACACAATATTTATTTTTATTTTTACAACATGTTCACGGGAGAACCGCCAAGCGGTCGGGACCATCTAAATTTCAGTGTGTCTTCACGTTCCTATAGCCGTCTGCACGTTCACGTTCAAATGGAAAAACACCGTAGACCGTCTTCTCTTTTCAAATGACAACGAACCGAAGCAGGCACGTAGCCAGGGGGGGGGGGGGGGGGGGGGGGGGCATGGGGCCCGGCCTTCCCCCGAAATCTTCCATTTTGCTGAGACCTCCTCTCCCCCTCCACCTCATACAGCATTTTGTCATGGGCGCCCCCCCCCCCCCCCCCCCCCCGAAACAAAATCCTGGCTACGTGCCTGAACCGAAGACCACATGAAGTGGTGACAACTCAGCCATTTTTCCGCCCAATCGTTTTTTTATGCATTTTGAAGTGCGCGCAATCCGGTGTCACTCAGCTCGAGCCCGTAGCTTTGGCTAGTGCATAGACGCCATTTTACCGCCCAAATCACGCACCGAGTGCGCGAGAGCGTCACGCGCTGGCACATTCAGAGCAACAATGGATGTCTTCACCCTGAGACAGACAGACATGTAGACAACCTAGGCTAGAGTGAACAGGCATGATCTCTTACGGCCATTGCACCGGGAGTAGTTGCTCCCTGCGGCGGCAGCTTGGAGGGGTCGCTGTAACCCTACCGCTCCTACAGTGCTTTAATTCCTTCTGAGAGGCACGTCCTCCTCACCGTGTTGTCCTCTTTGCTCGGGGGTTGAGTTGGATAAGTTTCTAGAGTAATTGGACCTACAGGTCGTGAGGCCAGCTGCCTTCGGGGACTTATGCGGAACACGTCTTTCTCTTTGTCTCCTTAAGAAACAAGTTTGTATAGACAAGAATTTAATTATTGTAAGCCGAAACTTATTTCAATCTGCTCACTACAGTTATTTCAAGCAAGTATAAATGCACACATTTTCAATCGCATTGGTCGGGGAACAGCTGTTCAGGATGGCTCAGGCGGCGTTGGGCATGGTTGTGTGGTCGCACCCCTACGCGGCTAAAGAAGTTCCATTGCTCCTCGGCGAGAGTGAAGGCCACAAGGAAACCGCTCTCTAGCCCGGTCATGGAAGAACATGTCAGGGCAGCACTGAGCATCTCGCTTGATTTTATTTCGCAATACTCATTGCGGGGACTCAGAAAAACGAAAGAGAAGCGCGAGGAAACTTCACGAGTTGTGATCCTGGACCGGCTTGCTAGAACAGCGTCTCAGCTGAGACTGAGTGAAAGAAAGCACTGCAAAAGGTTGGGCGCACGACTGTCTTGAGACGCGGCTTGAGTCCCGCTCAGCTCGAGCGCTGGTTTTGGCATTGCTTTCTTTCCCAAAGTCAGCTGAGACGCTGTTTCTAGCAAGTCTGACCTGGCTGCTTATAATTAGTTGCAAAGGACAAGAGTCCTGGTTGGTGTAAACGCAAAGTGGAAGCCTGGAGTCGTTGCAATATTAAACCAACACCATGAAATTTGATCGTCTGACATTGTTCTTATTTGAAAAAATGAAATAAAAATTAATCCAAAGAAAGACGACCGTAGTGAGGGTTCCGCACATGTGCAACGCTTTTGATAGGGCACTGCGTGGAAAGGGGGTTTATTAGACCCTTTTCCTGAGCCTCAGATTTGAACCACGATGACTGGCTGTTTGTTGCCTTACCATGAGGACCAGTCACTGCGGTTTACACATAACACTCTCCGTAAGTTTTCTACAAGTAGAGTAACGTTAAAACTGAAAATCTAAAATTCCTGCACGATGGCGAACAAAACAGAACCAGAGCGGTTGGAAAGCTGGAACCTTAAAAAAAAAAAATGTCGGGTAAATATCTTGGAGTAAAGAAAAAGAAATTCCCCTTTGTCGTCACCATCATATGGAGCTCAATATTCGCACCTTTCGTGGTGTCGGAACATGGCAGGGAGCATCGAATAGATGTTTTCAAGAACTTGCTCGTGACCCTTGTTTTTTTCTTCTTTTTCTTGCAAGATTATTTACTCATTGCAACAACGAGGAAGTAGCGCGAGGAAATATTTGAGAAAAGAATCCTCTGCATCAGGGACAGAATCCCCCCAGCGCCACTTTTCCTGAACTTCTCAACCTCGAATTTCAGCCACCTTTCAAAAGATGGCGCAAGTGCGCGTCGTCTGCTACAACATAGGTTCTTTTTAATATTTAGGACAATTAGTATGCTTTAAAAAAATTACAATCATAGAAAGTGATTTTAATTAGAACGAGAAAAGCACTAATTGAAGAATCGTTGCTTAAATAGCTGCCCTCTTCTTTGAAACCGGTTTCTTGCGTACAGAGTCGAGCTTCAAAATAGTCCCATGATTTAAACACATTTTAAACAAATCTGAATATGAATACGAAAAAATCACGCTTCTAGTGAACCAGCTCAGTTCCTCTAGCATACAATTAAAAAGAAATTAGGTCAGATGCCAGAACGCTGTCTGAGAAAACCAAGAACGCGTTAAGGGAATTCTTAGAAATTTTACCATAATCAAGTTGTGTTTACAAGAAAACGGCTGGCGTTGCACTTCTAATATTTTGTATTCTGAGTTCCTATGTTTACCACAAGCATGCCCTTAAATGTCGTTGCTGCGTTATGATGTGAAACTGAGTTACGAGACTTCAAAATCACATAAAAAAGGCTCTTTTTGAATAAATATTAAAAACTTTGAGCGTGCTAATTAACAAAAACACGTATGCACGGAACTAGACGAGTCTTTCTTCTATTCAATAAAAAAATAAGAACGCGTCTTGGATGCATTGCAAGTCTAGAAACTTGGAATGCATAGCGGTATGTCTTTGAAAATATCAAAACTTGCACTTTTTGTTTTCTTATTGTGCGTTAAGTTTTGAAAAATGGGTATCATATTTTGCACTAAAAGAGTGACGATGAATCGGAAATTTATTTGCAAAAAGAACGAAATACGTAACACGCGCACAGACGCGACATTTGCACAGCAAACAGGAGCGTTAGCAGAGCTGCCACCGGTATTATAGTTGGGGCCGTGGGACCGCCGCCTTAAGCGCGAATGGAGGTTTTTGACGTCATTTTCATTGCGTGTGCTCGCGCACACCGGCGGCTGCTGGCTCGTGGAAAGAACGTGCGCCACTTATTATGGACACTAAATTCTTTGGTTCAGTATCTCTTTAAGAATTGACTAAAGGACGCGTTGTGACGTTATCTTGACCCCTCAATATTTTGAGGCCCTATTAACGTCAGTTGCATTCTTTTAAGGGTTTCCGTAATCACACTATGTTTGATGCGAGGGAAATGGTTTCCCCACCCTTACGGAGACCATGCGTCGAAGTGTCCTAGAGGAGGGTGTTTTTATTTATACAGACGCCACCGGGATAGTGGAAGGCACATGCGACGCACAGTTACACCTACAAACATCTTGACAGCGATCTCCGACGCTCCGACGGTATATTTTTGGCACAAACAGGTTTGCCGTTCGGAGCTGTCAGAAAGTGACATGTTGGGGTATCGTGCCAGATCTGACACCGTTCTTGACTCGAAGTAATCAGTCTGACGGTGTGAAAAGCAGGGTAAAATTGGCTTGAAAGGGGAGGAGGGTGGGGTTTAAGCCTAAATAGCAAAAGAAAAACGTAGAATGCCATAATATTTTAGCAAGGATGTTGTCACGACTCGCGAGAAAGAGGACAACGAGGACACCACGCGATTGGAGGGCTCGCAGCAGCAGCTGTAAGCCAATAGAAAGAATGCGTCAGGTCCTGTAAATAAACAGTCAGTAAGCGGAGGACGGTACAATTTTTAAAGGGGCACTAACACCCCAAGGGTCGTATTTTTTTATTGTCTAAAACGATGCAAATTGTAGTCATACACACACACAAAATACTGCATCGCGAAAAAAAAAAATGTCCCACGCGCGCCTTTTTATTTTTGGCGTTCTTCTCTCCCGCTCCTCGCCTCCTTACTTCTTTTGATTCGTGACGTCAAAAATCATGAAATTTAGAAGCTTTGTAGGCGACATTTTTATAACATTTAATAACGGCAATCGTAAAACATGTTTTTTAACGCAATTGCGAACGCACTACGGCCCTTCTTTTTGAAATACCAAAAATTGGAGTCCGGTGTGATGTCGCCTTCTGGAATTGTATCATCCCTCGGAAAACATGCCGCCTGGGCAGGCGGCACCGCTCGCACAAAATAAAACCGGTTTTTCTCGGTCCGCCGGCACCCTTATCTCCCGCTCCTTTCCTCCTCGCTTTGAATCGCGGTGGCAACAGCACGAAGTCGTGAAAGAAAGTTGACTCTCAGGACTCCGTATTATTTGACGTTGACGCACCGGCGCGGATCACGCGGGAACTTCGAATTCGGCATTTGGAAATTGTTTTTTTTTACTTCACAAATACTGAATTCCCTAGTTTCGAATTTTGAGGGTAATATCCCGGCGTCGTTTTCAATCTTTTCAGATAATAAAAAAATATGATTTTAATGTGTCAGTGCTCCTTTAAGGTCCCGGTGTAGAAGGGGTGTTATTTTATGAGTCAATTTTTATATAATTTGTAGTCTATACAAATTGGCGCTCTACTGTTTTAAAGCATTGACTGTTGCATGCTCATTAAAAATAGTTGCCGAGTAACAAAAGACACCAAACAACGTGGAAACTATTTCATTTTACGATTCTCGCTTTTCAAAATACACCAAAATATTTGTTAATACTATATATCATTTTATTAATAAATACTTCCTACTTAGTAGACGTGTTATTTGTCGCTACATAATGACTCCTTGGTATATATATTATCTAGTCATCATAGCCATTACGAAATTCGAGAAAAAAAGGTATGCTTCAAAAAGTTGTAAGTTACAGTGCGAGTCATTCCTTTTGAGCACAAGCATAACACGCTTCTCTTACAACGTGGATGTCAAGGGGGCTGGGTACAGAGTTGTGTTGTGAGCGCATTCCCCGGTATGGTCGAAGAGAGCGGTGACTGCTCGTACGTCATCCCACTTTAAAACACTTTTTGGAAGCGTCTCGGGAGCCGGCGAAGCTTGAGAGGGTTTTCGGAAATAGCGGCAAGGGAAGCGCCAGCGTCGAGTGCTATGACAGGGCAGTAAAAAAGGAGACTCGTCGAGTGAACTTGGTTCGCGCGTTGGCGGGAGGGTCTGCGAGAATTATGGCCGGGCAGACTGGCTCGGGCGTCTATATGGCTTGGCAGTGAAACGTGTGAAACCTTCCTAGAAAAATGCAAGGTTGGCACTTTTTCCACGACTTCCAAGTTTTGGGGTGAACGTTAGCCCCAAGTGTCCACCCTTACCTCTCTCTTATACATATCAAGTTCCGACGCACACACAGACAAATAAAAAAGACAAACGAGAATTAATGTTAAAAGCTATTTGTAAGTACGTGGTGCAACTCCGACCAGCCGTACACCCATGCGTTTCTAAAATGTTAGGAGGACTCTCGTAAACTTAAACGTTTGTGAAAGTCACTGCACGTCAAACAGCAGACATTTTGGTGTTGTCATATTCTCCGCTTTAGCGGGCGAAAAAGGCTGCCGTAACACATGCCACTAAAACAACACAAGCAAAACGTCGGAACTTTTTTTCAATAAAATTTGGCGCGTCATGTCCTGCAGAAAGAAACAAAGAAACACGCTCCGAGTCCGTTGCTACAATTCACTGATTGAAACTAACGAATATCTAAAACAAAATCATTCTGACCCAGAAAGGCAATCCGAGCTGGGACACTGGGCATTGCATTCCACGTGCTCACATTGTCACGCAGCTAAAATGTTTCGATAAAAAACCCAACACAAATATTCGCCAGGTTCGATTAATTAATTACATTACTGACTTTCCGTGTGTTCTGCGGGAAAGCAAGCAGGCTAGAGTCTTTTAGAGTGAACTTAGCCTACTTGTCATTTTGACTCACGAAGTCTGGAAATGTTAGTTTGCTGGGTACACGCGTAATACTTTTATTCCGTGAATCGGCCAGTTTTTAGAGATACCAAATAATGGCCGATTCCAGGTAACGACGCTGCAGTCATTGTGGTGCTGCAAATCAGTGTTGCCAGTTATATGGAGCTTTATTTGAAATCGCAGGAAACGAGTTTTCGTGCCCCAGAAATGTCCAAACGGTACGCGACAGAGAAAACCGCTATCGCCTAAGCTTTAAATCTCTACCAGCTGTTGAAACACGTTCCAACACATTTGAACACTCAGTAGGGACAAAAGCCTTGAGTCTACCCACTAGTCATTACAACCACAGAGCTCGGTGTTCTGACATGCCCTCGAGCTCCCGTCTCGTTCTGTCTTTCAATTTTTACCCGTGTAGAATAAGAGTGATGGCCGGGGTTACACTAGGGTGCCTTCATGTGCGCTTTGCTTAGGGTGGTGGCATCTCGCCATTTTGTCCCACAAGTTTGTTTTTTATTTTTTGTTCAGAAGCGCGTGAAAGAGCGTGGCCCTGCACGCGTTTGTGGCGTTGACTGTACTATGGCGACCTTTTGGTTTCGTTGATTTCTTTGTATTTTCCCCGTGAGCGCGTGCTGTCGGCATCGGGTACTACAAAGGGTGGCATCACCCTAAACAGAAGGACATTGAGGCACCCTAGGTTTCACTGCTCACTTCATTGCTCATCTTATTCTCGTGACTGCGGTTAAGCCAACCCGAGAGAGCTTTGATCTACAAAGCGAAGGTTATACTATAATATGTTGCCTGGAACGCGTCTCCGATTGGTGTGACTACCGAGTACAAACAAGTGGTCCCTCGATTTCCACCTGATGACGTCATAGAAGTCGCGACCGTGGCGACGTCCCAACAGCTGTGTGTGGATCTGGCAGACGCCCGTCCTGCCGCAGGTCGCCCTCCAGTGTGGCAGTTCACGGAATCTTCGGCAGCCAGAAGTTCGGACGCCGCGACGACAGCGACACTCGCGTTCGTTCGTGCTTTTCGCCAGCATTTCTATATACGACCAACCCCCAGGATCGGGACATCTGACTGCAGGACACTGCGGTTTCTGTGACGTCATTTGTTACCACCTCGGGACCCCTTTTGATGTATGGTCGGGATAGGACGCTAGACGGACCAGTCCGAGAGGCGCTCCATGGCACCGTGTATAGTTATACACTGCTGCAGAAAATAAGAAAGCGCGTTGACATCTCACCGCGCATTAATAAAAAAAAATCGAGGCAAAGACAAATATTATTTTATTCCTTTTCCTATTTTGTTTATTTTCTTTTATATTCGAGGCGAGAAATACATCACGTCAAAAAAAAAAAAAAAAGCCCGAGTGTGTTTTTGTGGTGTTTCGGTTTCTGACCGCATGCTCCGAGTGGCTCAATCAGGCACGTCAAAAGACCTCTTTCGTTTGAGCCGTTGGGTTGAGTGCTTTTTGAGTGCGTTGGAATGGACATCGATATTCTCGGACGCGTGTCTGGGTGACCGTTGGTGTCGAGGCGTTCTATTTCTTTGCCCTCAAAGTTCAAAAATTTGAACGTATCGATCGAAGCGAATGTTTACGCTTCCGCAGTCGTTTCTTCTGGACACCGCCTCTCAAAACCGTCTGGAAATTGATATTTGCAAACAAACGTTATCATACTTTTGTTGAAATGCACACTAAAATGATTAGTTTTCGCCTTAAAAAAATTAGAGATATATGTATTGGTCTACAAATTATTGCCACACTGGGGAAGCTAATCAGACCCGTTTCTTCTATCTTACTTCGTCTTTCTTCTCCCCACCAGTTCTGATCGTTGTCGTCTTATTTTATTGCCAGGCTCACTTCACTTCCCCGGACTTCAGAAGTTATCCCTCCTGGGATAATACTGGAAAGCATTTCCAATTGAGGTAGTCTCCGTCGTCCCGTTAGTGCCCAAGGACCAAATCGTCTTCAATATGCCCTGCTGTGCAGCCGTTTTCACAACGCGGTGAGGCCCAGGAAAAGTGGCACTTGACCCCGGGATTCTTTTTCTGACGAGAACGAGACCATCAACCTTTAGGTTTGGTATCGCGGCATTGTGTCTTTTATCAAAGTTTTGTTTTATGGTTGCCCCTGTTTGCGGCGTCTGTTTTGGGTATTTCTGTGAGTCGCTATTTCTCTGTTAACCCCAGCTTATGATCGGCCGATAGAAAGGGAACTTTCCCAGTGGCCGCAAAGATCGGGCTACATCCCAGGCCCTTCGTGTACGATCTGTTGTGGTGAGACACAGCTGCTTCGAGACAGCACTTCCAGCCTCCTGGAAAATCTGGGTACATTTTCAGGTATTGCTTAATGTCCCGAATTGCTCGTTCAACAAGACCATTGGCTGCAGGGTGTTCGAGGCGGGGTTTAAGCCGCACGTCCGGAGGCTTCCTGGCTCGTGACGACGACCATTCCCCGAAGTGAAGAACCCAGGGGTCCAGTGGAGGTGGGAGAATTGGTAACGTAACGAACGGTTTAATTACATGGTTGCGATACAGTCGTCAAATCCAAGAGAACAACTGGAGCCGCCTCACGCCCCGCCTTATATAGGGTCCGGTTTCTCCCTCACTCTCCGCCAGGGCAGCAGGTGCGACCGCCAAGTGCGTTGCAGCAAGGTCCGCCGCGTCGTAGCCAGAAGTGCGTCGTAGCCATGGTTCTCCGCAGTTAGGCCAGGCCTCTCTCCCCTTCCGGAGCGCACGAACCCACACGCACACACACACACGTCCCGTTGACGTCACGGACGCGTTGAGACTCGTTTTGGGCAAGCTTCGACAGGTGGGCGACAGTCCAGAACACGTCGGGACTCGTTTCGGGACTCGTTTCTGCAGCGTTGAAACTCGGAAAAGGTTGCCGAAGGTTCCATTCTTAACAAGGGCGATACGGTGCAAAAAGAAACTTCAGTGAAATACCTCGCTGTCTTGCCCATTGTTTGAGCTTCTTGCTTCTGAAGGCTGGTCCATTGTCAGGTTTTATTACCTTGACGTTCTTTAACATTTCTCGGTTGAAAAAAGCTATGACACTGTTCGCATCTTCTCTTCCAGCTCGAGTGGCTACCATTCTTGTGCATACATCAATACAGATAAGAAATGCTTGCGTCTGTTTTACTCCTTCGCTCTTTTTTTTCAACTCTGCGAAGTCCAAGTGGACAACCCCAAATGGGTCCTTTGAGTACTCCGGAGTTGTCATTACGTCTGTAGCTTGCTTGAATTTTGGCTTGTGAAGGTGACATTTATGACAAGACTGAATGTATTTGCTTGTGTCCTGCTTCATGTTTGGCCAGGTGAACCTCTTGGTGAGCTTTTTGTAGGTTCGCCAAAAGCCATCGTGTCCACCGGATTCTGGGCTGTCATGGTACTCTTGTAAAACTGTAGGAATCATTGAAGGAGGTACTCTGAACTTGCCCTTTTCAAAGAATATATGTTCAGTTTCCTCCCACAGCTTTGCTCGGTTTACAGTTCCCTGACGTCCGTCACTTAGAGGAATAAGAAGGCGTGAAAGAACATCGGTGTCCGTCAACAGTGAACCAGGGCGGTGTATAATGTCGAACTGGAACTGCTGGAGCTCATTGACCCACCTCTCAAGTCGGCCCTTTGGCTGTGTCATATTGAGAAGGTGAGCCAGGGCTTGGTGGTCTGTGAACAACTTGAACGGAGCCCCTTCCAGGTACGACCGAAAATAATGGACAGCCTTCAGAACTGCCCTTGTCTCTTTTTCTGTGGTCGTATAATTCAACTCTAATTTGCTGAACGTATAGCTGTGGTAGCCCACAACCCAAAGCTGCTTGAGAGCGGGCTGCTTTGCGTCTCGTTGGTAAAGCACGGCTCCTGTCCCATAATGAGAGGCGTCCGTGTTTAGTTCGAATTGGAGTGTGAAATCTGGTAAAGATAGGCTAGGGTCCGAGGAGATAGCTTGAACCATATCTCGGTACGCTCTCTCACCCTCTTCCGTCCAATGAATGATCATATCCTTCTGCGTGAGCCTAGTGAGGCATTTTGTCTTCAGAGCGTAGTCTTTAATAAATGCTTTGAAATGCCCTCCCAGACCGAGGAACACTCGGAGAGAGTGTACGTCATACGGTTTATCCAGTTGGAAAATCCTTGCCACAGACTCGTCTTTTGTGCTTTTTGTAAAGCCGTTAAACACTCTGCCGAGGGAAACTACCTGAGTCTGGAAGAACTCGCTCTTCTTGAAATTAACCTTCAGTTTTGCAGAACCAAGTGCTGACAACACTTGTGATAAGTGGTTCCGGTGTTCCTTCATTGTTTTGGAGTAGACAATGATGTCGTCGATGTACACGTTGCAAAAATTCTCCGGGTACTAATTCAGGACCTGGTTCATCATCTGAAACCACGCAGGGGAATTCCTCCCAGCCAAATGGAAGGCGGTTATACTCGTACAGGTCAAAGGGTGTTGTGAACGCTGTATAGATCTTGGTTTCTTCTTGTAAGGGCACCTGCCAAAATCCCTTGCACAAGCCAATCCGCGAAAAGCATCGGCAACCTCCTGTTTTATTTATGATGGCTTCAATTCGTGGCATTGGAAAAGAGATTAGATCAGTCTCCTTGTTCAAAGCACGGTAGTCCGTGCAGAGCCTGAAGGTCCCGTCCTCCTTGGGTGCAATGGTGATAGTTGACGCAAACGGAGATACCGAAGGCCAGATGATGTCTGAATCTAGCATGTTTTGCAGCTCCTGCTTGAGCCACACCTTCTCCTCTCTGGTCATGTTATAGGGCTTTTTACGCACCACTGTCTTGTCACTGATTTTGAAGGGTACCGCGAATTCGGGGATAGCTGGAGGGTAGCTGCCAATGCTGAACCATTCAGGGTATAACTGAGGAATGTCTTCAGCTGCAGTAATTAGCTTTGGCGGCGGAGTACCTAGGGGATTGCAGGCCAAACATCTGCGGTCAGCCGTCTTTTCGACTATGACTTTATCATCCCAGTAGATGTTTATTTTTAGCCATTTCATGTCCGGTCGTGAGAGTAAGAAGTCATAATCCACTCCACCAATCACCAGAGCAACAACTTCAATACTTTGACCCTCGAAGTTAACGGTGACGGTTGTTCATTCCTCATTTTTCTTGCCATCATAACTTTGAACTTGAATTGTTTTTCCTAAGTAGGTCTTCAATACGTCTGTTTTTGTCTATACTCTGTTTCACCTTATGATGTACCACGGGAAAGGCTACAAACGCGAGCTCCTTGCTCTGGGGCACATCTCGGCGGCTCAAGCTCTCGTGACTTAACAGCAGCTGCCAACGCTATGAGCTCGCGCTTCTAGCCTTCGCTGCGGTACAACATAAGGCGAAACGAAGTATAAGGAGTATTCACTGGGCGCCATATTTGTGGGTGATGTCTAGAGCGCATGCTCTGAACAAGCCCACATTAATAGGCTGCTAAGACCGGCAATCTTGATGGTGCGGAATGCACGTTGCAAAAGAACTGCGGAAGCTCGCCGTCAGCACGCGCTCAGCAGCCGCGCACAACGATATGGCCGCCAGTGAATACTCCCTATAGTTGATGATCGATACTAGAGAGTTTTAGTAGATCGTTCCGATGCCTCCGATAGCCCCGATAACGATACTATGCATGCGCAAGGGAGGCAGTGGCGGAGTATCGTGATCGGCAGTATCGGAGGTATCGGAACGATCTACTAAAACTCTCTATTGAGGCGCCGCTATCAAGAAGGGCACGCGTCTTACGACCATCAATACCAACGGTGATATGTAAGAGGCTCGAAGATAAGTACACAGTCTCATTTGGCATCTTCGGGTGAGACTGACCACCCTCTTTTATTCGTTTTTTGTTTCTTGTCCTGAACATCCCGGCTGCTCCTCGGCATCCGTGAAGCGGACCGCCTGGTTCTGTTTAGAGTTGTAACTTGACTGTTCCCACGGACGCCTTTGCTGACGCACATCATTTGGTGTTGTGGGCGCAATAGCTCGAGGTGGAAGACTTCTGTCAATGGGGTTATTGGAGATGTTGATGTCCTTCAAGCTCCGAAGCAAGTCTTCGACGGATTTGAGATTTCGAGCTTGTACTTGTTTTTGGATTTCACGTGGAATTCCTTGAAGTATCAATGATATTATTGCCGAATCTGGCAGGCGGGGTTCGGCAAGTTGAAGGAGCTTTCTCTTCTAAAAAAAAATATATATATATTCCAGGATCAGACCTGTCTTGTACTGCAATCCCATCTATCTACAGGATTCCTCTTGAAACTGGTGAGAAAACATGCCTTCCAATCATTCCAACTTGCTTCTGGGTGGTCCACTAGTCGAAGTTCAAACCACTTCTTTGCGACCCCCGTCAAAAAAAGGCGCGTGTTCTTGATCGGGTCCTGCTCTGAGTTCCAGAAGTTCTTCTCTGAAGCATACTCATAGAAGTCAATCCGTCCTTCCGGACTCGATGAATATCCATCAAACATATCTGGCGTCATTGTTTCAAATCTAGGTTTCTCCTTTTCTTTCATGGAGGATACGATGGCCTACATCAGCTCATTTTGCTGAGTTATCTGCTGTTGCTGTAGCTGCAGGGCTTGTAGCATCATTGACGTGCTCGAGGTAGAAACCGAAGTCTCTTCCGATAATCTCCGACATGGCTGTAGTACCATTTCTTCGAAAACTGACAGTTGCAGGTTTACCTTGACGGATCTTGAGCTGAGAAGTTCCGTGGTTGGCTTCTTTGCCCTCTGTGTGACCAGCTCAACCAACTGTGGTGTACTGATATGTCGAGGA
Organism: Ixodes persulcatus; assembly: GCA_013358835.2. Classification (NCBI taxonomy): domain Eukaryota; kingdom Metazoa; phylum Arthropoda; class Arachnida; order Ixodida; family Ixodidae; genus Ixodes; species Ixodes persulcatus. The sequence goes on along the minus strand of JABSTQ010011487.1, from coordinate 125,966 downwards.
AGATCTGTCGTGGCATCATCTTGAACATTGTAACTCGAAAATACAATTTATTTAGTAGAACTTGTATCTATGTTGAAGGTTACCCACATTTTGCTGATCCTGTCGAGTGCGCCAAATTTCATGGACAAAAGCGATCATTTTCATTCAATCTCTCCTTTGCAAAATTTGATGACGTAACGTGGGGATCGCAGTACACCCATATGACGATATTTGAATGCGGTTCATAGATTGGACCCGAGCATTGCGTGGGCACTCGATTTGGGCTCGTGATAATTACTAGCTCGAGAAGCATTCGGGTAGTGACCCGTGTCCAATCGCTGCAACGACGACAATAGCCGAGCTATAACAATGTCTGGAGCTCAGCGCGTGTCCTGTGCTTTGCCAACCCCAGTGCGTGGATACGATCAACATTGGCGGCATATAATCGGCTCCAGATCACGTGGCAGCTTCTTCTGGCTGCGAGTTGAGGGGGTGAATGCTGCTCGTTTTTCTTTAATTGTTTTCCGGGACTTCTATTGCGTGGGGGAAAAACGAACGCGTGTTTCATAGGTCATTAACGTCAGGGATCCGTTCTAAGCAGTATTTGCGCAAAGTACAAAAACTGTTGCATCGCCCCTTTAAAGAACGCAAAAACTTAACTACATCCGGTTTAGACCGGACAATCCCTTTAACTCCCTTCGGTCTAGAATGCATTTGAAAAACTCGTGCCGCAGATGTCTTGATATAAACTATGAATTACACTGCATTGGGGGTTTACAAATCTATAAAGCCGGGGTCACACTGATTATACGTCATACAAAAGACAGTCTGAATACAGATTCGAACCTGAGTCACCGCGAGATCCGTGCTTCGAATGCCGCATGGCAATGACTTCAAGGAAAAAAATTGCGGTGGGTTAGCTCGGCTATGCCAGGATATACGTAGCGTGAGCTTATGCGCACAAAATGAGAGGCGTTATCGAGCGACTCCGGTGCAGCGTCAGACTTGGCTACTGCGCAACGGAGGCGCACAGCTGGGCACGCGGCGGCGCCAGTGCGTCTGCCGCGGCTATGACGTCACTCCTCTGGAATGCGCGGACGGGCGAGGTGCGCGCGGTGGCGGCGGAGCGCGCAGCGGCGGCGGCTCCGGCGCGCCATCTGTGCACCGTGTGACGTCACTGCTCCTCGCGCATGCGCAGACCGGCGAGGCGCGCGCGGTGGCGGCGGCTCCGGCGCGCCAGCTGTGCGCCGTGTGACGTCACTGATCCTCACGCTTGCGCAGCCCGGCTCTTTGAAAGCCACGCGAAACTGCTCAACCTCGGCCAGTGTAGCTCACACTACAAAAACTTGGCACGCGGCATTCGAACCACGGATATTGCGGTGACTCCTGTTTGCAGACTGTTGTTTGTACGATGTAGGCGCAGTGAGTCCCGCGGGAGAAATGTTTTCGATCAATGTTTCTACACGTATTAAAGTTTAGGACGACCTGTAGGACGACGTCGAGGACGACTTCCTAGAAATCGACAGCAAGTACGGTGTCTAGGACGACCTGTAGGACGACGTCGAGGATGACGTCAAGGACGGCGTCTAGGGTGAGCTCTCGGACGACCTCAAGAATGACGTCTAGGACGACGTCGGGAGCGACACCTATATAGAGCACGACGTCTAGGCTGACGTAGAGAACGATGCCTAGAGGAAGACGTAGAGCACGACCTCTAGGATGACGTCAAGAATGACGTCTAGGACTACTTCTAGGACGACGTCAAAAACGACGTTTAGGACGACCTCTTGGAAGGCCTCAAGGACGACGTCGAGAACGACGTAGAGAGGACGACCTCTTGGAAGACCTTAAGGACGACGTCTAGGACGACGCCGAGAACGATGCATAGAGGACGACGTCTAGAACGACGCCAAGATGAGGACATTTAAGGAGGCTGTGGCGTATTTGTGTGGGCGGCCACGTTTCACTGCGGAAGCAGCCGTAGATGTAGACGCTGCTGCCGATGTCGAGGCCGTAGATGTAGACGCGGTCGCCTCACAGTCCATCGCACGAAGCACAGAACGAGCACAAAGGAAGTCCGAAGCGCACCGTTTGCACATGGCGCTCAGGCGGTGACGTCACGCTGATGACGTATGACGACGCTTGATGACGTATTTGTATGGCCATCTTTCGGTCACAACGCCGACTGACGCCGCTTGTCTTTCATGTACTGTGTCAAGCGAGGTCGTCCTAGAGTTCTAGGACGACTTCTAGGACGACCGCAAGGACGAGGATCATCCTTAAGCATACGATTGAGCGTCGTGTGCCGCTCAACCGCTTTTTAATGGCCATGTACTCCGATTTGTCGCTCAATGGTAGAGGTAAGGCTTTCGCCTTAAAAGTGAGTAAATTTTCTCCTTGAGCTCGATTATAAGAGCAAATATCCCGAATAATCTGTACGTACTAGGTAGCTTGGAGCATCTCTCAGTCAGGCAGATTAATTATTTGGTCAGTTACGGGGTTTTTCTTTCCGATTCATTTGATTAAAGGCTCATTCACACAGACCCGTTTTCTTACGTTACGTTACAAAACGTCACCGGGAAATCTGTGCTTCGTATTAAGCGTGGCTACCAATTCAAGGAGATAGCCTGGCACGCGACATTCGAGACACGGATGTTTCGGTGACTTAGACGTAACGTAAGAAAACGGTGCTGTGTGAACAGTTGAACCGAGTTCAACTCCTTACATTACGTTACGACGAGCCTTGTGTCCTTGGTTGCCACGGTAACTCATCGTCCTAGCTTGTCGTCACCGAAACATTCGTGTCTCGAATGTCGCGTGCCAGGCTATCTCCTTGAATTGGTAGACACGCTTAATACGAAGCACAGATTTCCCGGTGACTTTTCGTAACGTAACGTAAGAAAACGGGTCTGTGTGAACCAGCCGAAAGCAGGTCTGTGTGCATTGTCGGACACTGTTAGCGCGAACACGATATCGGCGCTTTTAAGCATGGGGGATATACGTGCCAAACGAAAGAAGAACATCTGGAAAACTAAGAGACACGGCAAGAACTACGCAGTAACACAGGGTGAGTAACTCTCTTTGCATGTACGATCAAAATAAAGTTAAAGGGGCGGTGCAACGATTTTCAGACTTTGGCCAATTAACTGCGAAAATTAATCTGCGTCACCTATGAAACGAAAAACAAAAAACGCATTTTGCAGTGAGCTCTAGTTCTTATTTAAAAAAAAAAAAATGAAACAAATCGAAGGTCGAAGTTCCTCTCAACTCTCCACGCCGACTTCCGAGTGACGTACTCTGGGGGTTCACGTGGTTTCCCATTGGGCAACATCTTCAGAGACCCCGGCCGCTTCCTCCGCGATTGTCGGCTTTTAAAGGATTAGCCTCGTCGAAGGTCGCGGCGAGCGATGGACACAAAGGACGGTTCGCCACGGGGCTGACGGCGAGTGTAGTACCGGAGGGAGTCAGGTTTTCTTGACTTCCGCGTACCCCCAGAGACGCTGTCATTTTAGTTCCCGTAGCCGCCACAGGCGGCTGCAGCTCGGCAAATAATTCGTTCTTTGCCTTGCGATTACGCAGCAGAATAGCAGTTTTTCGGGAAAAGGCGACGCGTTTTTCGTCACTTGGGCTTCGATAAACAATATAAAAAATACAAACTGGCAATTCTTTCAACATTAGAACCGTTGCACTGCCCCTTTAAGGTCGCGTAATATAGTCCAATTTTCAATAAGTAAATACTACTTTATTCTTTCTGCTCTGCGAATGCTTGTTCTACTTTCAAAACATCACTCGCACGCTTGAAATCCTTGAGAACAAGCTCGTTATGAAAGCTGCCCGCCATAGAAAATAATAAAAAGAGACACCTTTCATAGCCCACGTACTTTATTCTTTACGTTTTGAATGTTTTTAACCGCTCGTAAAGATTCAAGACGGGGGTCATTTTCATATAGTGACATAGGTGGCATTTTAGCAATATAGCGTCACCGGAATGCCGGCGAGCCTTGAGCACATTCTTTATTCCTTTTGATTGTTATTTTGCTTTTCCGACGAAGAAAGAAAATGCACGCGCGTTTTCCCGTAGGAATGTACAGGAGCACCGCAAAAGCAGATTGGTTGCTTTCTGCTTCAATTTGCCTCCCGGAAGTCGCATAGACACTTGCGCCAGTGGAACCTCTAGCGTACATTATAATAACATTATGGTGCAAGCAGACCAGAAACACTAGCATAGACTAGGGTTTCTGGGCTGTAGGCAGAACAGTCAAGAAAGCTAATTTTAAAACGGGTGAACAGAATTTAAAATTACGTCTGGTGGCCGGTTCGCGCCAGACGTAATTTCCGCCAGTTCGCGGCACTATGGCTCTCTCGTGGAGTTAGTCCTGAATGAGACTTGGCGGAGAACGCTTATAAAGCGGTATCCACACGAAGAACTCCGCGGACGGATGTCGTGACGTCAACAACCCGGGAAACTCCGTCCCCGGCTCCGCCGCCCACCTGCGGAGCTTTCGTGCTGACAGTACGAAGCCTCCGCGCCTCCGCCACGGAGGAGAACGACGCCGCGAGGCGTCAAAAAGGGATGACGTATGTCTCACGTGATGCGCGCTCCGCGGAGGAAAGTGGCGGATTTCTCCTTCGTGTGGATACCCCATAAGCTGAGACTGCAGCCAAAGCTACAAGCACGATTTAGCCCGCGCTCCTGGCTTTGATACATGCCCTGCTAGCGCAAGCGCTCGGTCGCTCTGCGGAACAACGCTTCAAAGCAGCGACCTCGAGCTCTCGTGGTTGTGGCATTGGCTGCGGTCTCAGCTCCACTGTACTTGTTCACTGTGCATTCTACACAATCGACATCGCTGTTCTTTGCAGGCGTTAGGTAGGAGCTTAAAGGGGCGATGCAACAATTTTTGTACTTCGTGCAAATACCGCTTAGAACGGATCCCTGACGTTAATGACCTATGAAACACGCGTTCGTTTTTCACCCCACGCAATAGAAGTTCCAGTAAAAAATTAAAGAAAAACGAGCAGCGTTCACCCCCTCAACTCGGAGCCAGAACAAGCGGCCACGTGATCTGGAGCCGATTATATGCCGCCAATGTTGATCATAGCCACGCGCTGGGGTTGGCAAAGCACAGGACACGCGCTGAGTTCCAGACTTTGTTATGGCTCAGCTATTGTCGTCGTTGCAGCGATTGGACACGGGCCACTACCCGAATGCTTCTCGAGCTATCAATTATCACGAGCCCAAATCGAGTGCTCACGCAATGCTCGGGTCCAATCTATGAGCCGCATTGAAATATCGTCCCTGGAGGATGCTGCTACCACCAGGGTACGTCATCAAAATTTGCGAAGGAGAGATTGAAAGAAAACGCTCACTTTCTCCTTGAAATTACACCGCAACAAAGAGGTTCCTTGGTCAGTGGCGTTGCGTGCGAGTGTACTTGGGTCCCACTAGTGCCAGTAAGCTCATACAAAGTGAAAAACGCTCAAAACGAATATCGTTGCACCGCCCCTTTAAAAGTGGCGCCATTCATTGTTGTAGAAATGCTCGAGGCACGTGGCGCGCGCCACTTCTGGGAAATTCATGGCGTCCGAAATCTAGCTCAGCGCTGCGCTGTGCCGTCATGATCTTCCCAAGGGCTGCACGTTGCACGTACCTCGTGCATCGACGAACCTTGCGCTACTTTTACTTAATATAAGGATGCGGGGACCTCTGTCAGGCCATCCATGAGCCATATTGCTGGGTACTGACGATTATTTCTTCTTACTGGTTCCCTCAAGCCACTACTTGTGTGATGTGAAACTAACACGTTGAACGCTCATGGCACCTCAAATACCGGCATGGCCGCAAATCATGTTACGGACCAGCTATTGGCGACGTTCGCGATCGAAAGCGTCGCTGTGGTCGGCCTTCCAAGATTGGCCGACCACAGCGACGTCAGCAAAAGATTTCTCATCGACGGAAATAAGAGGAGTGTAAGAACTTTAATTTTGACGGTGTTGGCAGTGTTGCTTTGAGAACGCAATGATTTCAAGCTCCCACCATCCTATTTTCAAACACCAACGAATTTGTTGTTCGCAAGGTAATGACGTCACGAGAGGGAACCATACGAGGGCGCCACCAAAACATCTCGCCACTAATACTCTGTTTCATACTTAGTGTACAACGCTGTCAAAAGCTGTTGGCGTGAGCATGGTGTTTGATCTCGCAGATCATTTTCACGCGTTCTCGCGCAAACGTAACCACCGATGAAGCCACGTGCTCGCGCCAGTAGGTTTGATTAAAGCCTCTCGACGTGTTTGCGTTGGTCTTTTAAGTAATATCAAATGTGCCAGTGCACATTTGATGTTACTTGCCTGTGTCTCGAGCGGCCCTTGGAGGCAAATGGAGGCGCCGCACTAAAATGTCTGGCCCTTGAAAGCGAATGGCGGTGGAGGACCCGCTCGTGGCACTGTCTGGCTCGTTTCCACAACAATGGCTGGCGTTACTTGTAAAAAACGCCTTTATTAAGGCGCTTTAGGGGAATCGGTGGCCGAGTGGTCTAGCGCACACCAGCTCGGAGCAGGTGGAGCGAACCTCGCGCTGCAGAACCCAGGATCCTGGGTTAAATTGCCACCCCTGCTCGTTTCGATATGGATGAGCGTCGTACCAACGTGCGGTCGTGTATCACTACTGCGTGATGCACGTTAAAGGCCCCAGGCTAGCGGTTGTACTGCACTGGCTAAATTTCTCATCTATAGCTGTACAGCTGGGAGACTCGTCGCCCGTTCAGGCAAACGAAGTTCTAGGCTGTATAAACATAAACCCCCCCCCCCCCGCCCCCCCCCCCTTTTTTTATTATGAAACGGAATATATGTATAGGCATAGCTTCCTCTATACTCAAAAAGTCTGGCAGTTCGACGACGGAGCCATAGGGTGCGGGACCGTAGATTTGGAGCGCGAGGATCTGGTAGCAGAGAGCATTTCTGGTATTCCACACGCAGCTTCTGCAGCGGCGAGGACCCGAAACATGGTGTTCAAACCGGGCGAGAAAAGAAGCGGTAGCGCGAAGAACGCGAGGAGCACGTGCGGACATTCCATCGCTCGGGTGTTGTGTGTTTCGGCGTCTCGCCGCAGCGGGGCGCCCGTTACATTCCTCTCCTTTCAACCGTTGTCTGCCGCTCTACCTTTTCACTTTCGGCGGCCGCGTCTCGTGGCGATCTGCCAGGCTTTGTCAGTATAGAGGAGGCTATGGTATAGGCCATAGGGCGTAGTGTCCTCGGGCACTACTACCAGGCCATAATGTCACGCGTTAACGCCACCAAGCAGCAAGGCTCGCAACTACAGTACCCTTTATTGTGCATGAACTCTTGACGTCATGAGCGCGATACGGATTGCGGTTCTCGCACACTTAACTGCAGTTACGCTAAGCCACATTTGGCGCACAATATTTGCCGACAACATTCTGCGGCTATGCAGTCAAAGCTATGGGCGAACGTGCGCTTGAGCATCTTGAGCACCTATCGAAGCAGTGCACGCGCGCTCTTCACTTCATATTGAATAGCTGTCCGAGAGTATAGTGCGGTATCTGTGGTGCCGCGTAACAGCAGTTAAGCTGAGTTAGCACAGGGGTAGAGCTTGCGCTCATGTCATTTCGTTTCCGTGCCCCTTTAAAAGTTCATAAAATGGCACAAACATCAAACAATAGAAAAGAAAATAAGAATAAGTGATACGTACCGACAAATATTTTTTTCTGCGGCAATTTGTAAAAATAGAAGATGATCGTTTTTTTTTTTTTAAGAAGTGTTATCCTCATTTAAAATTCAGCGCTTTAGCCGCCTTCGCTGATCGATGACCCACTGCGAAATTCTCCACCTGGCCGCGGCTCGTAACCTAGTTCGGTGGTTGTGTATCCTTATTTATGACCTGACGACATGAAGTGGAGCGGGCCGGCCGCGTTCTCATATTAGATTCTGGAACAGCGCCAAAGATAACTAGCCTTTGGGATTTTCTTCGAACAGGCCTCAGTGACACCTGTTATCAGAATTACGCGCCTCTTGTACGGTATATGTTGAGACAACGTTTGTAGGATCCGCTGTAAGCAGAAGTCACAAACGTACCGCAAACACTGAAAAACTTGGAACAAAAAATATTACGTGGGATTGAATGAACCATAGACGCTTTAACAGCAGCTTTGCATGGGCGCCACCATCTTGCTATCACGTGACCCTGCTACCATAGCCTTGACCATAGCTGACCTTCACTTTCTTGCGAGTGTAGTGCGTTTTCGACTGTGCCCGCCATCCCTGGATTTATTTATTTGCGATTTATTTTATCTTCCCTGAAATTACGTGGGTTTTATATGTGGTTTCTATTTTGCGTGCAACCGGTTAATCGTTTTAATTCATATTTAAAACTACTTCGTTTTTTTTTTGTTTGTTGATCGAATGGATCTAGACTGTGAGTGGGTCGGTGACACAAGGATATGGCCTGCATAATATGTTATTCTACGTGATAATGAGAAGTTTTGAAAATTTTCATAATTACCGCAACTATCGGACCGTGTAGTCACGCCTGAGCTATCGGTGTCCGTAAACTGATAGCTCAGGCCTAAAGTGGAATTGACTTTCGCACATGGCGCCGAAGGTTAATTCCACTTTACGCCTGAGCTGAGAGCTGAGGGCGCAGTGCTCGCGTTCGACGAGCCCTGCGCTCGTCGAACGCGTTCGAACGCACAACACCGGCGTCCGGCGTTTGTCTTTCTCATTCGAACAGCGTTCGACGAGTGCAATGGAGACGAAGGCAGCTAGCTTTAGCTCTACCCACAAATCTCTCCAGTCAGGGCGCGGCGTCCCGACGTCCCCGCTCGCTGTCGTGTCCTCCTCTCCCTCAGTTTCTCGCCGCCATAGCCACCGAAGTACCAAAGCAGCCGTTATCGACGCTGTTCGCCGTTCTTCTTCTAATTGGAAGATCGCGACATTAAAAATAGCGCTAATGAAGAGTCCACGGGCGAGAGGGGCATGTTCAGTACACGCGGCGTGTCTATACGAGGCCGAGACTGACACGGTATTTTAGCTCGCCGAGATTTTTATTTGTACACGACATATTGCCGCGCGCGCAGCTAGCCAAGTAGGCAGCGCGCCCGTGGCCGAACGGTTATATTAGACAAATGTGACATACGGCGAGTATCCGCTTGTCTGGCAAATAGTGTTTATACGAAAAAAAAAAAAAAAGAAAAGGACAGATACATCTTGGCTGCGAAGTCGCACAGACAACCGTTCGCTGAACGGTGAGGTTTGGTCGGCGTTGCGATGAAGGCTTTAAGTAATAATATTGATTGGAAATTCCCAAGGTAAAAAAAAAAAAAAGTGAGTTCATGAGAACGAAAAAGGTTCAGGAAAGGCTAAATATATACTAAAATTGCGGAAAGAATAAGAAAAGATGGTTTGAATCAACGTTTTAACCAAAACGGGCACCTGTTTAATGTCTCTAAAACATATACGTAGATAGTTTTAGTTACCGTACGTGGCCAGCTTGTTTAATAACAAAATTATGTGAAATGTTACGAGTCGATTTAAGATAATAATAGGTATCAAAAATTTTCCACTACAACTTTTCTTCTGTGTTGCATGCTACAGTGTAAAACAATGTTCGTGCTTCTGTACTACATTGCAGAGCACTAATAGAGCCAATGACTGCCATGTACGGTAAAGGACGCGCGAATGACGGTTCAAAAATTATGTTTGGAATTACATGGTGGCACACTAAGTACGACGCTTCTTATTGATAGGGGTTCCTCCGAAGACTACCTTTCTTTGGCTATAAATTTTATATTTTCGGCATCGACATTGTCCGTGGGCCGTAGTCAGTGGCTCCCTGGGTGCTCGGCGAGCAATGAGAAGCAGGGCATTTTTTTTAGAGAGTATAAATGTTTCCAGAACTTATCACCCATGCGAAAAATACTGAGTCATTAGGCTGTGTACGCGCGCTCTGCGTGTGGAATTCCACTGAAACCGGCTTCTGCGTACAGCTAGAACGCGTCGCTCCAAAGCCCAGTAGACAAAGCTGGCAGCGCGTAGAAGGCGATCATGGGAATGGTCTATTTGTGACTCCAGCGGTGCGCATCTCACCCGTAGAGCCCTGTGCGGATAACAATTTGATCACCCGCATCCGGTCCGCATCCGCAGATTTTGTATCCGCATCAGAACCGCATCCGCCATGTTCTTAAAAGTTTGTGTCCGCACCCGAATCGCATCCGCGAATGTTCTTAAGTTATTGTATCCGCATCCGTACTGCATCCGCCAAAATTCGAAAACACATCCGTACCCAAAATCCGCACATTCATTTTTAAATAATAAAATCAAGCGTAAAAAACAAAACAACAACAACAAGTATGGGTAATACTTCATAACACGTCTGCTTATTTTCGTACAAAGATCTCTTCGAGTTAAAAAGGCGGCGAAAGTCATTTTATAATATTCTGTTTCATCGTAGTTATAATATAAGCGTTCATCCTTCCAGAGACACTTTCGCCGCTGGAAAGATGACCGCAGCTATGAGATCGTCCTGGGGGTCTGCGACACACTGCCCAGAAGATGCCGGAAAAAGAATGAACATTTTAATTTTTTTTTATGTCTTTCATTTGTAACATTTACTTCAAGCAGACGCGTATTACACAAAAATTAGCAAAGGGCGGACTAATCACATTGCGTTATTTTATTTAGGTGAAACGATAAAAAATGCAAGAGGAAAGGCGGACAGTCACCACACCGACTTGCTCGTGTACACGTGGTAAGACGCGAGTACACCACACGGAAAATATCACAATAATAGCCAATAATGACAACACCACCTACCGGTTCCAGTTTTAAACACGAACCAGCAACTGCGTGCTCCGAACCACATGCACCAACAACATAACTCGATCAAGGCGGCAAACGCCCACGTAGAGCGTGATCCCTTCTCGTACCCCTCAGCCGGGCTAACGCTGTTCGAAGCGCCAACCTTCTTGGTCGCTGCGGCGCGTCTTGCAACAGCAGTTCAAAACACGGCCGGAGCGGGCAAGAAGGATGACGCTTCAAACAGCATTTCCGAATCTATACGGGTTATCAGCGGAGACTGACGTGTGTCAGCGCGTGTCTTAGAAGGTGTCACGCTCTCCGTGGGTGTTTGCCAACTGAGTTGATCGAGTAACGTTGAGCGCCAACTTGCCAACTGTCAAAAGACAACGTAAAAATGTGGATACGGCCCCGCGAATATCCGCATTCGATCCGGGTCCGCAGCCCCTGGCATCCGCATCTGATCCGCAGTCTGCCAAATCTTATTCATTTTTGTCCCCACCTGGAAGTTGACTGCGGATATTCGCGAATGATGCGCAGGTAATCTGCGGATATACAGAGATATATAGTCCTCTGCATTCCTACGTAGACAATTAGCGGCGAGATGTTTTGGTGGCGCCCTCCTGTGGTTCCCCCTTGCGACGTGTCATTACCTTGCAAACAACAAGTTCGATGGTGTTTGTAAATAGTATGGTGGAAGCTTGAAATCATTGCGCCCTCAAAGGAACACTGCCAACACCGTCAAAAGTAAAGTTCTTTCATTCCTCTTATTTCCGTCGATGATAAATCCCCTTTCCGACGTCATAGTCAGCGTTCGGCCAATCGTGGAAGGCCGACCACAGCGACGCTTTCGGTCGCGCACGGGGCTAAGACAAAGAAATAAAAACATATAAAACATACAGAAGCGCACGTGTGTCCTGTATGTCGTCGCCCTTGTGCGCTGTTGTTCTTATTATGTCATTCTGCTCTTTTTCTACGGGCCGCCGTGCGAAAGACAGGACGATTCAGTCTTTAGCAATAGCCGACCCTAGGCTCACATCGAAAATAATAAAAACAAACAAATCAAAACAAAAATAGAAGGTTCGAACTCCGTCTGGAAGAAAGCTGCCACCTCAATGTTGACCGAGAACATATTGCTTTCTAATCCCTACACTGTCGGCGTCAACAATGGATGCGCTGCACCACAGCCTGCGCCGTCGACGCCAGAGCCGGCCACCGAACGGAGAGGGACAGAACGACAGAATGGAACAGAAAGAGGATACAAGAATATCGGTGCTCTCAGAGATACACGCGTGCATTTTCCGAAACTCTATTGTATGTCTTGTTCTTTTCTCAGTTCTTTTCACAACCCTCCCTACTTACGACTTACCCTCCTTTCCCAGTCTCTCGGCGCATCCTCACACACCCGCTAGGAAACGAAGGTTAGAAACCGATTCTGTTTGTTTTGTCGTTCTCCCGCAAATAGAAAAGAAAAAAAGAAAAAAACAGAGTAGTTCACCTTACGGCACCTGTTTGGCGCTGCCTAAAGCCTACCCACGAGATCCGTGCTTCAAATGCTGCATGACAATGAAGTTCAAAGAGAAAACTTGGCACGTGGAATTCGAACCACGGATATTGCAGTGATTCGTGTCTGCAGACTCTCTTTTGTATGATGTATGAGAAGTTTGACCCCGGCTTCAAAGTTTCTTTCCTTTCTGCTTGCCACTCTACCTCCCTCTTTTACAGCAACCTACTGTTCTGGCGCCCTAGGCGCAGGCTTTCCCCCTATTTAGGAGGCTATGGCTGCACAAACCTAATTTCGCCTATGAAACATGCACACAATTTATAAATGTTTAGGTTAAAAATATATAGATATTTTTGTTTCGTTTCTACTCACATCATAATTTGTTGGTGACTGCAGGCACCAGATCCTTGTTTGCTGATTGCTCTTTTTGCCTTTCTCCCTTTCCTTTTGTCTGCTTCTTATTAAAAACGCCGTGAGTGCAGTTGAGTGCAAGCAATACAAGGTTTCGTAAATTAAAACGGATCCACACTCCGGAGAATAAGACGAATATTATTGGAAAGTCAGTGCGGACTACATAGTTTCTCATCCGCGGCGGTAATAAGAAGTCGGTGATAGGTTAAGAATGCAGTAGATGCTCCTCTTCCGGCGCCAGCTTTTTGACTTTGATGACACTTCGTCGCACGCACAGACAGTGCCCAACGGTAGGCAACGAGCGCGTGGTACTGCATTCATAAAGTGGCACGGCCTCTGTAAAAAAATCTACGCCCTACGAAGAATGCCCATCAAAGAATATTACTCGTATTCGAACAGCGTAATAATAAAAAAGAATATAGAGCTGATACAACAAGACTTATACCCCTGTCAGACGGGCATTTTAAAGACCCTTAGAACAAGCTCCTTTATAAAAGCGGCGAACCAGCGCACGCAGTATAGACAGGCGCGTACTCAACATTGCGAGCTGACTGGCTGATTTTATAACGGAGCTTAGTGAAAAGGAGCTTGAGAACGCCGTTTGACAGGGGTATTACACAGATAGAGCGTTGTCAGTGTAGATCTTGTACTTGTACCGTGTGTATGCGCGTGTGTTGCGCTGTAAATGCGTCAGAGCTATGCATAACACACTAGCCCAACGTTTCACCGTCCCTAAAAGGACTCAGTCAATTGACGATTCTTTGTTTTTTGTGGCACTGCAGACATTGCTTCTCTTCGAATATTTTATAGATACTCTAATTACGATCACGCGAAGTTCAATATTCCGTCTCGCAGATGACAGACGCATGCTATAATGAACAAAATCTTATACACTGATTTTCCGGTAAATCATTTCACTTAACATTAAATAAGTAGATTGCGAATTAATATATAGCGCAGAAAGAATCGTATCTCATATGGGCGACTACTCCATCACCTATGCCGTCTCGCAGGAGCAGTATGACGCGCTGAACAGAGTGAAAGCTATGTGCTGAAGCACGCGAAGACTGTGCCAGTGACGCAAGCAGAAACCACGCGAAAGACTCGCGTGTAGCGATACACGTGCACATACGCATACGAGGTGTTTGACAAACGATCGAAAATAATTCTAAAAAGTCGCATCTTGCCGTACTACAGAATGCGTTATGTATGGGTGTGGAGAAACATTGTACACATGGGGGCACTGGATGGCGCGACGCGGCCCTGTGCCCTGACGACACCAATTATGTAGAATGATCATTGCGGGTACCCTCCTCTTCCTCTATGGGACGTCATCACAGTGGGATGGTGCCAACTGAGCGATTGGACCCGAGCCCGATGACGAGCTTCCTTCGACGCGTTTATTGGACACGAGGCTCAGCCGAGTACTGACGCAGTACTCGTATCCAATCTTTGACATCGCTGGATCTCACTGTGCTGACGCCGAAATTCCAATGCACAGGCCTTGATTATTCTAGGTTTTGTTGGTCGCGCATGGTAGGCGCCTGAGCGCATTGTGAATATTTTACTTGTGCGTGTCATTCTATGCGGTGGAACCATGAATGCGACTTTCTGAGAGCCTCTTGGAGTGCGAGCCGCAGTAGACGGAGCAAGCGGAAAGCATCACGGCAACGCAGCGGCGCCGAGCAGAGCTCTATAGACCTTTTTTGTGTACTCTCGTCCCCAGCCACCTAATAGGCATATCCGGTATGGGCGACGAAAAAATACTTAAACGTTGCAACCTGTAACTAGTAAAAAAATAAGAGGGAGGCAAAACGATAATGTGTGACGGTTACGCTTTTATCTGAAGTGTCTTCTACTGGCGTGGCGCCTGCAAAACAATGTTTTCGCCCATACTGGAAGTGACGACAATTCAAGATGGCGGCGCCCTTGAAGAAAGGGTCTATAGTGCCACATCCCCAAGAATCCGGGACACGCCGCTGCCAGGCCGCTGCTTACAACTTGCGCCATCTCTCGGCAGTCACGTCATCGGCCCAGCTTAACTCAATGGGCAAAAAAAATATATTTTTGTAATTCAGTAAAGAACCCGCCGTTTTTTTTTGCACTCGGAGGATTATAATATTGACCTAATGGCCCGCCTATTTTAAGAAATTCAATGCCACACGACCATTATATTTTCTTCCTGAATTAATGATCCGGTTCCCACAGACCCCCATTGAAAAAGAGACCATGACATTCACTTCACAGGAAGAAAATCTTGGCGCCACAGACACTTGAAGTCGAATACGATTATTTGATTAATCTTAGCTTTAATTGATTCCAAGAGAGCATTTTGAAATTCACGTTTAATCTTGAGTTATCGAGGTATAAAGTTCCGTGATAATCGAGAGCTTGCAATAGCGTGAAAACATGGATGGGCCAGCACGGATTTCCCACTCAAACCTTTTTGCGAATATTTACTATTTCAAGAGATTAAATATGTATTAATGCGAAAGCATTAACTGTCCCGTGGAGTGAAGCCGGCGAAATACGCCACCTAAATTCCCATTGGCTGAGTGTAACGAGACCTAAATTCCCAATGGGTGCGACGCGTCATGTGGCTCCATAGCAACGGGGTCATCGTTGCCGAGGAGCCAGCCAAACTGCTGGCGGCGCAGGGGTAAGGGGGAGGGGCTGGGGCGCTTATGCCCTGGGCTCACGTCACGCTTTGAGGTCTAACGTCGTCAACCGGTACGCGCAGATGTATTACGTGAAGGTGGGAAGCGGGTATGCGATGGCCTGACGTTAGGTCTATCATTACGCTTTAAGGTCTAACGTCGTCAACCCGTACTTTGAGATCGTCCTAGACGTCGTCTTTGGAGTCGTCCTTGAGGTCGTCCTAGACGTCGTCCTCTAGGCGTCGTTCTCGATGTCTTCCTAGACGTCGTCACCTATGCGTCATTCTCGACGTCATCCTAGACGTCGTCATCTAGGCGTCGTTCTCGACGTCATCCTAGACGTCGTCGTTGAGGTCGTCCTCCGCGTCGCCCTAGATGACGTCCTTGACGTCGCTCTAGACGTCGTCCTAGATGTCACCCTCGACGTCGTGCAAGGGGTCGACTTATATGCCTTACTTGGCGCCGATCTCTGGGACGTCGTCCTCGACGTCGTCCCATACGTCGTCCTCAACTTTAATACGGGTAGAAGCATTACTAGAAAACATTTCTCCCGTGGGACTATAATGCTTTCGCATTTCAATGCATAGCTCGGTATGTATACACCTTTTTCGTTTAGCCTCGCACCCAGCCACGTTGTCCCCATATCCGGTATGCGTTCCGAACAAAAAATAAGACATTACAACCCCGAACAAGTCAAAAAGTATAGAAGGGTCATAACTAGAACGACTGACGGTTGCAATTAAAATGTTAACACGTTCTAGTGGCGAGACGAGAAGAAAGCGATGGTTTCACGCATACCGGAAGTTCCAAAATTGAAGATGGCGTCGCCCACGCAGAAAAGGTGTATAGCATCACATTCCAGGAGACAATTTTGATGATTATTAGAATTGTTTGTTTTTTTGTGATTTTTTTACTCTCGTCCCTTGTACAATAAGTCGGCTCTCTTCGCTGTGGAGAAGTCCGAACGAGTTTTTTGGGCAGTTGCCCCTCGCTCAGGAAGCCACACAAATCATCTGACAATATTACATTTTCTCCTATCACGTACCTCTGTATGCCTATTTGTATATTTTGGGAGAGCATTTTGATATTGCCTATAATTATTTTTCTGTAAATTTTTTAATCTGGTCTCTCGGAACAAACGTCGGCACTCTTCGCTGTGGAGACTAAGTCCGAACGAGTTTTTGGGGCAGTTGCCCCTCGCTCAGGAAGCCACACAAATCATCTGACAATATTACATTTTCTCCTATCACGTACCTCTGTATGCCTATTTGTATATTCCGGGAGAGCATTTTGATATTGCCTATAATTATTTTTATGTAAATTTTTTAATCTGGTCTCTCGGAACAAACGTCGGCACTCTTCGCTGTGGAGACTAAGTCCGAACGAGTTTTTGGGGCAGTTGCCCCTCGCTAAGGAAGCCACACAAATCATCTGACAAGATTAATTTTTCTCCTATCACGTACCTCTGTATACCTATTTATATATTCCGGGAGAGCATTTTGATATTGCCTATAATTATTTTTCTGTAAATTTTTTAATCTGGTCCGTCGCACCGCAAGCCGCGTGTATTCGCTCCGAGGACTGAGTCCTAACGACATTTTTGGCAAGTTCCTTTTTGCTCAGGAAGGCAGAAAACTCGCCTTAGAAGCTTCAGCTGCCACTATAGCGTAGCTGACTATATATATTACGCTAGTCTGGGAGAGTACTTTTACATTTTGTCTAAAACTGTTTTAGTGAGTTTATGAATGATTCGTAAATCATAAATCTGATTATTTGCTGTAGATACTTGTATATCCTAAAGTTGCTCTATGTCGAAGTACGCAATTTTTCTGTATGTATCTCTGATTCCACAAGACCATCTGAGGCAAAAGCAAACAGATTGTCATTAGACTTTTCTGGCTGTGGGCATGTGTTCTGGCTGTGAACATGTGAAAAAATATGTAAAAGTGTTCATTATAAACTTTGTGAATATTATTTTTGATGGTTGATGTCAAACTCGTTGCTGCGAATTATACTAGTGATGGACGTGAAATAGTTTGGAATGGACATTTTGAAACAGTCCTAGACTTTTATCTTTGTCCACCTACATACCGCCCTTTCACAATTTGTGCGTCTTAAAAAAAAAGAAAAGAAAAAAAGGCTGGGTTCACGACTGAAACAGCAGCCAACAACTGCCAGGGCTCCGTGGGGAATCAGGCAGGAAGAGTATGCGCGGGTTTTTGTGATGAGTTTGTAAAGTCGAAACCTCATCCCGAACCTGTGAGTTGAGTAACGTGACGTGTCCGCTCGCACCACTCGGCCGACTCGGCGAGGCGTAACCGGTTCTCCGCTCGCAGTGCTTGCTTTTTCGTTTTGGGGAGCGGTGGGGACTGGTTTTCCCAAGGCTGCGATGTTCAAGTTCGACAAAATGTCGGGGAATCCAGCGGCATTGTCCCAAGATCGAACACTTCGGCGCTGTCGCTGGGCGCCGCCATGGTGCCGTGGATTTCGCTTACTATTGGTGAGCTGCTAGCGATGATAGCGCGTTGTTATGGGCTCTTGACTGCGGTTGACTGCGTGTCAGCGCAACTGTTTGTACAAGCATGGCGCAAGCGCTGTTCGCAACGCAACGCGTCCGCTTGCCGCTACGGAACGCACCGCGCTCAAGCACAGACGTGCGTATGGACCTTTAAGGGGTATTCACACGAGGGAGAAATCCCGGGGATTTCTCCTCGGCACGCGCGCCTCGCGAGATGAAAACGCGAGGCTTTTGCGCATCCCAGAGCCTGACGTTTTCGTCGTGGGATGCGCGTGCCGGGGAGAAATCCCCGGGATTTCTCTCTCGTGTGAATACCCCTTAGGCGTGCTTCAGACATTGTGTTTGCTTGCGCTAATCCCCACTGCGTCCGCTTGAGACGGCGCGAGCTACCGTTCTACGGGGATTATCGTAATAGGGAGTTTTCGTAGATGGTTTTCGCCGCCCCGCAACACCCTCCGCAACCCGCTACGATAGCCGGAACTCTACAGCCAAGGCCATCGGCGCGCAGACGCAGTAGCGGCCTCTTCGTAGCGGAGGGCTTAGCGGAGGGGGAAACGCGGTCTACGAAAACTCCCTAATATCTTTAGAAAAGACGCAGGCGGACGGAACGCAGTCAAACGCTAATAGGGAGTTTTCGTAGACCGCGTTTCCCACTCCGCTAAGCCCTCCGCAACGGAGAAGCCGCTAATGCGCCTGCAAGCCGATGGCCTTGACTGTAGAGTTCCGGGTAGCGTAGCGTGTTGCGGAGAGCTTTGCGGGACGGCGAAAGCAATCTACGAAAACTCTCTAATGTCTGAACCGGCCTTTAAAGGGCCCATGAAACGAATTTCGGGCTGGAATGAATCAATTTATATTGGGATTTTACTAATAGCACATCGTTCAGTGGGCTAAAAGAAAAAAAGGTAGAAAGTCAAAAGCGTGACTTTCAGTACGAAAGTTTGAAAAACACAGCGGACTATTTCGTAAATCCTTCCCTTCGTAAGCTCTCTGCCTTTTCACTGTGATACATCCGCGGACCCCCCAGCGCGTCACTGGGCCCAAACGAACGTCACACGACACCGGACCTCACTTATTCCCTTCATCCCTAAGCTGACATTGTGGTGGAAGCTACGCGCTTGCCGGACCAATCAGCCACCCCCCTTTCATCACCTGTCTCTGCGCGTGGGTATGCGCGAGAGAGCGTGATCACGTGGCAAAGGTGTGGCTGGCCTAAGGAGCATGTAACCAGACTTGTACGTAATCCGTTACAAGTAACGAAATTACTTGTAATCCCTTACATTTATCAGTAATTTTGTAACGGAATAATTACATATTTTCTAGAGTAATTTTAAAGTAATTCCCTTACATTTTTTTACGTAACGGATTCCTTGTAATCCGTTACATATTTTTTCAGAACCACCCCCCCCCCCCTTTCAAAAGAAAGGGTTGTTTTTATTTTGGTAAAGTCGAGGGTAAAGCGAGTTGGTAAAGCGAATTAACCAGCGCAAAGGGAGACTTTGCACTCTTCAGTTCCGCAAAGCCTCTTTTTTGCAACACCAAGCCCCTGAATCTATTTTTTTGTAGACCCTAACAACAATGTCGAAAAATCAAAATAAGCCTTTTTACAAAAACAAAAAATGGGGGAGAGGGCAAGTTATATTCGCTTATTCAGTCCCTTTGCTTTTTCTTTGCGATCGAAACGGGGAGAGGAGGACACCAAGTGATTGTGTGCCTCTTTGAGAAGCTCGAGGCGGTAAGTGAACAGACAAGAATTAACAATGTCCTTCTCGGTTATAGTGACTACGGCCATTTTCATAATGTCACAACACGAGACAACGCTCCGTCTACCCTAAACTTCACCAAAAGAGACGTGATAATATGTGAAGGTGTTATTGCCACAAGCATCCTCGTTCGTTGCTGCACCCTTATCATATTCTCTTAGAAAACAGGATGTATTTTTTTCTGTTTATTTCACCTTATTTGACCCTGTTTTAAAAGCTACTTACTTTTTTGTGGTCCAACTTCTAGGGTTGGCCCACTTTATTTATGAATCTGCATCTCAGTCACCCTTATTGTGA
Organism: Ixodes persulcatus; assembly: GCA_013358835.2. NCBI lineage: Eukaryota > Metazoa > Arthropoda > Arachnida > Ixodida > Ixodidae > Ixodes > Ixodes persulcatus. The sequence goes on along the minus strand of JABSTQ010011487.1, from coordinate 106,031 downwards.
GTCAGCTTTTTGCCAGCACTCTCAAGCAGATAGTTTTACAAATAAAACATAATGGTGGCTGACGTACACTTGATATTCTGGGCTTGAGGAGAGAGTGAAACTCGTGAGCGGGGCCATGGTGCGGCTTAGCTCTCTGCCGTTCGCTGCCCGTGGCATCAGCGGACGTCTATCTGGAGAACAGCGGAGTAAACTGCAGTCGATTCGTGCTCCGTGCGTTTTTGAACGGCACCAAGAAAGGTACACACGGCAAACGTGCGTTTACATTTTCTTGTTTTAACCGATGTTCGAATTAAATGTTGTTATGAGTGTCCTGTTCTTTTAGGGGCGAAGCTCCTTAGGGGCTAGCCATGTCCGTCCGCCGTCCGCCGTCCGCCGTAGGCCCGGCGTCGGGTGCTCGTGCTTCTGCTCGTGAGATCACGTGCTCACGAGCACGTGAGCACATGCTCACGTGCTCGTGTAGGGCAAAAAAAATTAGAAAAAAAAAGATGAAAAAAATTATGAAAAAAGAAAAAGAAGAAAAAAAAGAATAGGGGGTTCTGAGATACCATCCCATGTCTGCTTAAAAAAAAGAAAAAGAAGAAAACCCCACATTCTCCTACTGACATGAATGAAAAGGCTCAAAGAAAAAGAAGAAAAAAAAAAGAGTAGGGGGTTCTGAGATGCCATCCCATCTGTCTGCTTAAAAAAAGAAAAAGAAGAAAACCACACATTCTCCTACTGACATGAATGAAAAGGCTCGGCACGCAGCGGCTCGGCGTCTACGCGGACAAGCACCACCAGAGCTTCGCCCCAAGCAACATCATTCACCACGTGGAGATGCGGTCAATTGTTTTTTATTACTTATATTTATATACTGGAAACTTTTTTTTTATTCACCAATGTCTCAACCGAGGCTCGACCTGTTCAGAACCAAAAGGAAGAAGAATATCGAGCCAAACCTATTTATTAATTAATTATCTCATTACTGTTACAATTATGTTTTGCTATTGTCTGGCAATATATGCCGGTATAGTAAGATGGACATAAATCAGTTCTTACTCTAGTCTTGGCTAGATGTATGATGACTTCTACAGCTTCGCGATTTCGACACTGGAGAATTTTAGTAGATCGGTCCGATGACTCCGATAACGATACCCGATACTCCTCCGCCGCCTTTGCGCATGCGTCATATTGTTATCGGGGGTAGCAGAGGTATCGGAAGGATCTACTAAAACTCTCGAATATCAGGCAACGGCTGCAACGAGGAAGCTTTGCTCTATCTTCGAGGTAAATAGTACTTCCATTGCTTCGCTGAAGAAGCTCAATGCAGAGCATAAAACATTCGTGAGGCACAATATGCCACTCCCATCTAGTGCCTCAGTTCAAAGAGTGTTCAGCGTAGCAGTTGACATCTTCAGTAAAGAATAACGCAAATTGTCTGACGAGACTTTCGAGAGTCAGTTGTTCAAAATACTCAAGGTCATTAAATGGAACAGGCTGCAACAATAAGTACTTGAACAGCCCTCTTCCCTTTGTTTCTTAATTGAAGACAATATTGTTGAAAGTAACGCCACCAAAGTAACGGATTACTTTTTGGGGTAACGGTCGCTTACTTTTATGGGAGGGTAATTGTAATTGTAATAAATTACAATTTAACCTTGAGTAATTGTAAATGTAATTCCTTACTATTTTTCAGTAACGTGTACAAGTCTGCATGTAACTTTCATAGCACTGTCAGCTTCGGGGTGAACGGGGTGGGGATAGCAACTTTTGTCTGAATTTTGAGCGATGGGCTAATCTTTTAGGGGGAGATGGATGTGTCCGGATTACACAAACGAGAGTCCGAGCAAGAAGGGGCTCCCCCTTTCCGTCTTCTTGAACTGTTCGGTAGAATGCGCGATTTATGAGTTGAGGAGGAAAGCTAAACATGAAAATATTGGAAAAACGTTTCATGACTCCTTTAAAGAACACCGCTCAATTCCAAAGATTTCGGGATAATGAGTGATTTCGAATTAAAAAGCCCTAATAAAAGACACTACGTCGTTAGCTTCACGAAAAATGGGACATATATTTTTAAATCTAATTTTAAACACGAGCGGAAATCGAAACCGAAACTTCGACTCCGTCCGGCACCATTGGCCTCGGGCCGCCAAGTACATGGCCATCACGTTGTACGAGATGTCACGTGATCCTCGGCCCAACGACGGGCGGGATGGGGGCGGGGGCGGGCGTGTGGTAGGCGCGAGTGTCGTCTGCACCGCACTCTTCGCCATGTTTTGGTCTGCGCAACTGCGGCATAAGTCTGCGTACGTGGTGTCCGTAGTGTGGACGAAACTCCAACAGACAATAACCACAAACGGTGAGACGACGACGGTGGTTGTGACGCGGAAAGGGGTGTCCAAACAGGACACTACAAAACGCACGACTCCGACAAATCGTGAAAATTGAAGCGTGAGGCGTCCGCTTTAATTTTCACGATTTGTCGGATTCGTGCGTTTTGTAGTGTAGTGTTTGGACACCCCTGAAGACGGCGGTAACGGCGGGACCACGGCGGGCGGCCGGACGGCTCCCAAGAACGCCAATCACGTGGACACCGCTGAGCGCCGAGAGGCAACGTTGCTGACGTCATGCGCTGCGCTCGCCCAGAGAAGTAAAAACAAGCAAAAGGCGGCCATGAGGATGATGTTTAGCTCAATGTTGGCTCCGCTCATGCCGTAGCCTTGACTGCGCTGTTGGTTGCGCCTGAATTCGCCCGCTCGAGTCAGCCGATTTCGGCAACTTGGCGAGTTGCAAAGTTTGCAGGACCGTTTAAGAAACATTTAGACAGAACTGCGTCGTAATATTTGACGTGTGGTCTTCCTAGGTGATACTGAAGAGGACTGCATTGTTTTTTTCAAAACCAGACATGAAGCGGAGTTGCCCTTTAAGCTCAAAACACATATGTACGATGACCCGTCCGATCCGACGTCCGATCGCTGCTCCGACTATCCGAAACACATGCTTCCGACCGAGCTTGCGACGCGTCGTTCCGACGGTTCCGATCTGCTCCGCCCAGCTCCGTGACCAATGCGTGTTGCCCGACTTCCTACGATCGCCCTTCTGCAGTGGAAGGGACAGGCACGCACACGTTCCCTCTCCCATTTTGAGCGCTGAATAAAGCTGTGCGCGGGCTCTCCTCCTCTCCCCGGAAATGCCAAGAAAAGGAAGAGGGACTCGCAACCGGATCCTTGCTCCTGAATAGCCCGTTCCCCAAAACGTGACGGCCTCATGACGTTCCCGCTACCTGCGTCGTCATTTGCCGCGGCCATCCGACCACCGCAACCCCCCCTGGACAGTCGGTCGCATGACGCAACGCCGTTCCGACGTTGCGTGCGACACGACCAAACAAGCTGCGTCCGACCGTCGTATTGCCTGATCGGACGCCGGGTCGGACGGTTTCGTCGCACATGTGTTTCGCGCTTTAGCCAATGCGTCTGTCGGTTTCCTCCAAAGCACTTGAGTGTACTTTTTCCCCTGGACTCCTACACACTCACTTATGATATGCGCGCGATCGTGCCCAATGCCAGGTGCCTCGTGACGAGATTTCAAGCTCGCAACAACACATGCAGTTTTAGCTAAGTGCAATAAACAAAAATAACTGAGTGGTTTTAACGTCCCATGCTCATTCGGATGGGACGCCGGATAAAAACCGAGCGTCTGTGTTTCCTCCAGCTCGCGCTTGTCACGGAGAGTGACAAGCGCGAGCTGGAGGCGGGGCTTCTCCTGCTGGCCTTCTCGGTGTGATTCAACACTTGGTACCACCTGGGTGCCTTCTGTACCACCTAATGCCAATTATTCACCGCGCGCTCGGCATGGGTTGATATTACGAGAGCAAAAGAGTGCTTCATACCCCAGTGGACTTCCGGTGATGAATGTATTTATTTGTTCATCTGCAACGCAAAGCGTGCTTCGTGTTACGGATTATACCTTTATATGAACGTACTTGCGTTTCGAGCTCTACAGGAAACAAAAGGACGCAAAAAAAATAGTTAAACGAAGATGAAAACCGGAAGCGCGCAGGGGATTGCCAATAGTGGGCGGTTGTGAGCTTGTTTACAAACAGAAAAATATATAGCTGACACGATTATGCCACCGTTTCACGGCCAAAGCTATAATTCGCCTCATCCTAGCATGGGAAAAAATTGGGGTGTATCTATGTTTATACAGCTTAGAACTCGGTCTCCTTCAACGGGCGACGCGTCTCCCAGCTGTAGATGAGAAATTTAGCCAGTGCAGTACAACCGCAAGCCTTGACTCTTTAACTCAAGGCTAGCGGCAACGACCGCACGCCGGTACGATGCTCATCCAGATCTAAACGGGCAGGAGTGGGGATTTAACCCATGATCCTGGGTTCTGCAGCGCGAGCTTTCGCTCCATGTACTCCGAGCTGGTGGAACAGAACACTGTACAGGGGGGCTATGTTGCGCTTTTTGGACTCCCAGGAGACTAGGGAGAGGGAAGTGACGTCAACAACGCAGCAAATGCAGATTGGATGTTGATTTTGTTTTCTTCTGTCAACATCCAATCTGCGTTTCTCTAGTCGTTGACGTCACTTCCCTCTTCCAAGTCTCCTGGGAGTCCAAAAAGCGCAACATAGCACCCCTGGTGTGCTCTAGCACACTCAGCCACCTTTCCCCGTTTTTCTTTTCTTTTTTTTATTACATGGGAGAAGAAGTCGGCCACCGATCCCTCCAACTTTAGCATGGACTAACTCCAAAGGCTGTGCACGTGTGCGCGATAACCATTGGCCGCCCCGACTGGCCCTCGCTGCGCGAGCGCTCGCGCAGTCACCGAGGAGTGACCCAAAGCAATTAGCTCGCGCCTATGCATGACTAAACATAGTCAATGCTAAGGTAAGACGAACTTCAGCTCGATCCAGAAGACCCTGTCTAACACACTCCAAAAATAACAGCGAGAAAGCCCAGCCTCAAACAGACGCCGTAGCATCGTTTTACTACAGTGTATACTAGAATACGGGGTAGTGTTTGGACCGGCGCGGCTCGGCAATGGGAACATGTGAGGCTGCGCGCGTAGACAGCAATCGCGGCGGTGCAGTCGATAGGGCAGCAGAAAGTCACTGCAGTCCGCACGTCCCGCCGCACGTGCAGGTGCACGCGGTGCACGCGCACAACCACCACCATACTGACATTACTGCCGATGCGCCGGTGTCAACGCTTATCGCGATCTACACCACACGCCTCAAGCCCGGTTCACACAGTTGCGTTTGACTGCGTTTGACTGCGTTGCGGCAGCGAGAAACCAGGACATCCCTGCTGCATATATCGCGTGCCGAGAAGATTCCTTGAATTGGATTCCACGCTTCATACGAAGCACAGATGTGCCGGTGACTCGCTTTCGGTTCTCGCCGCAACGCAGTCAAACGCACTCAAACGCAAGTGTCTGAACCGGCCTTCACACGAGCCGCTCTGGTCTCAGGACTACCTCGAATCCTAGTACACTGAAGTTTTTACCTTATGTGCGAGCGAGGCCGAAGCTACACGCGCAATCATGCTTCGTGAAACAATTCCTGCACGAGCGGGCGTGCGAGGTAGGAACACCCAGCGCGTTCGGCTCGCGCTTCTAGCTTCAACTTCGCTCGTACATAAGACGAAATTCTTTATGGTGTATATTATTCGCTTTAAAATGCGCACTGGCCGCAGGAGCGAATTCACATTTCAAGCGCGCGAAGCAAGTGAACATTTAGCGCTTCTGCGCTATGCGCACTCAGCTCTGGCCTTGGAAGGTTCCGAGGTTCCGAGCCGTCTTTAACATAGTAGGCCCTTGCGGCATCACATGATGCCTCCTCTTCGGATCTGAAGATTGGCGGAGCCGCGGAGGAGGCGAAAAGAAAAGGCAAATAGGAAATTGGAAAAGTGTTCCGCTTAAAAAGGAAGGGGGGGGGGGGGGGGTGCAACGATTTCAGGACTTCGGTCAAACATTTGTGGAAGTTACCCTCTGACACTTCTAAAGTAGAGAACAGAAAACCGATTTCTCCTGCGTTTCCTAGTTATTGTGTAAAAAAAGAGATAAACATTGGCATTTCTGGCACCCCTCCACTCACTCCTAGTCTTCAGGGTCACACTTGGTCCCCCTCCTAGTGACATAATTCGGGGTGCCGTGTAGCTTCCCGTATGCTCTCTCGGAGAACGCTTACTCTCCCTTTCTCTGCTGACATTAGCGGGCGTTATGCTGCAGCTTAGAGCCGAGCGAGGTCACGTAAGCTTTTCGCTGTAGTCCCTTCGGCTGCCACTCGCGGCTGCAGGTGAGGGAAAAATCTCGACTTTGGCTTCGCGATTGTGCAGCGGAATCGCGACAATTTTTTAATGAAGGAGATGTTTTCTGTGTCCTCCGGGACACGATGAACAACGCAAAAATGACGAGATGCAAACCCTTTTAATCTTAAAATCGTTGCACTCCCCCCCCCCCCCCCCCCCTTAACAGCCCCATCAAGTTTTAAAAGTAGCGCAAAGTGCGTCGACGAAGGAGACACGTGCAACGTGCAGCCCTTTGAAGATCATGGCGGCACAACGCACCACTGAGCTAGATCTTAGACGCCGTTTTCTTCCCAGCAGTGGCGCGAGGCACGTGCCTCGAGCATTTGTACAACAATGAATGGCGCCACTTTTCCCAGGATAGAAGGGCTTTAATTCCGCTCGGGCTTGGACGCCACGTGTCGTCGCGCAGTGGAACTAAAACGAATGTCCCGGATTCCTGGCCATCTTGCGGGAAAAGAGGACCAAACATTTGAGCCACCTCAACCCGTTGGGGCAAACGTGAGCACGTCTAACGTAGCATCTGCTTCTTACAGCGGAGCTTTTAAGTTTCCCCGGTTCCGTGTCCGTGGACAAATAAATCTCGACACAACCCTCTGGACAGATTGTCTGGCTGCCGCCGTCGCTCATAGATGGAGGCACATAGAACAGCTCCGCTGCTCTTCCTTCTTCACCAGAGTGGAAAGGTTGAACGTTTTGTTCCATGCCTTGTGTAGTTTTGTCAATATTTGATCTGAAAGTCTTGTTTGGGGGGGGGGGGGGGGGGGGGGGGGGGGGGGTCAACGGCAGAACCGAAACTACCGGCTCGAGCATGATGGCAATTCTGGTGATCAGCTGTATGTCTATCGTGTGACGCAAATCTTGTTTCGCGGTATCACAAAACTAACAACTGACCTAGTCGCAAGTAGGGTGCCTCAATGTCCTCCTGTTTCGGGTGATGCCACCCTTTGTAGTACCCAATGCCGACAGCACACGCTCACGGGTAAATTACAAAGAAATCGACGAAAACAAAATGTCGCCAAAGCACAGTCTGTGCCACAAACGCGAGCAGGGACGCGCTGTTTCACGCGCTCCTGAACAAAAACTAAAAATAAAGGTGTGGGACAAAATGGCCAGATGTCTCCACCCTAAGCAAAGCGCACATAAAGACACCCTCGCATGAGCAGTTACGATCAGTCAGGTAAGATGTTACGGCTGTTTTACCGCTTTGCTTCGTCGATTCAAACGTCTGTAGCAAATATTAGTACACATTCATGAAGTTGCCGGCCGAAACGCGAGTTCGCCGCGATGAACCAAGGCTCAGAACAAGCCCCCACTTTTCTTCTGCGAAACACTACAATCTTGGTTGTGGGCATTGCACGTTGCAGAAGCGTTGTGGAAGCTCATCGTAAGCTTGCGCTGAGCAGGAACAAACGAAACTACGGCCGCCAGTGAATGCCGTTTTCGGCACCACGATGCGCATGAGCAAGCAAAGAGTCAATAATCTTGGTGTGTGATCGCTGAGGAGCACTTACAAAAGACAGCCACAAAAACGAAACTTAAGAAACAGATCGTCCACTGGGATGGCTGATACCACAACAGAAAAACACGGCGAAAGAACTGAAAGTACAAACAAGTGACCAGTTTGGACAGGCTTGGCATCCTTGGATATGAATGGGACTAGTATTACGTCGGGGCACAAGGTTGCTTGACAAAATATTGTAGAGCGCTTCCACTTCACGGGAAGATGGAGGACCAGCGAAGCTGTTATTAGGGAGTTTTAGAATAACGTACGCAATTTTAGCGCACGCTAGCGCTAAATTTAGCGCTTGCTTTAGCGCACGCGACGCAAGAGAGTTATAGAATAGCGTTTCTCCGCCGCGACGCAAAAGCCCAAGCATCTCGCGCTTGCAACGCCACCAAGATACAGCTGATACAGCCACGATCTTTTATTTCACACACGAAATGATGCAACTTGAGAAAAAACAAGACTTTTGGTCCGGAGTAACAGTTTTATATTTGTTTAAAGGGCCTCTGACACGCCAAAAAAAATATTTTTTTTTTCATGCTAAACGTTGCAATGGCATATCAGGACATTACAAAAAAATTGTTTCACTATAGAGTTGCGTAGTTTTTTTATAAAAAATAGAAATACGAGGCCCAATTCAAAGTTCCCGCCGTGCACTGTGACGTAACAGTGTACCGCAAGGTGTCGGGGCGGTCAGAAGGGAGGCATCGCCGGAAGTCACGTGAGTTGTATCCCTCCTCGTGCTTACCGCGAGCGCGTGTAATATTTTTTTAATATTTTTGTTATTCTCCGCACCTCCACGAGCGATCCAAGCAGACAAGGTTTCTTTTATTTGCTTTTCATCGCTTAATGTTGCTGTAAAGGTAGAAGAAGCGGAGTCAGTGAATGGACCTTTTGTAGAAATACGCGGTGCGCATGCGCGGAGTATTTGATGCGCCTGGGTCCGAGAGTATCTAGTTCCAAACAATCCGCCATCTTGCATTTCTCGCCTTTGAGCGCCTTGGAGACCCTCGAGACTCACGTTTTGATGTTGCGAACAAGGTGAACACGAGTCAACGTACTGACGACGCCCATTCTAGATTACGACGTGCACCGCAATCATGCCGGTGAACTGTGTAGCCTTCGGCTGTCGGAACTATAGGAAGTATTCACTGGCGGCCATAGCTGTGTGCACGACTGCTGAGCGCGTGCTGATGGCGAGCTTCCACGGTTCTTTTGTAACGCGCATTTCGCACCCTCAAGATTGCCAGTCTTAGCAGCCTATTGATGTGGGCTCGTTCAGAGCATGCGCTCTACACATCACCCACAAATATGGCGCCCAGTGAATACTCCTTATTAAGGAGTAAATAGTTTCAGTACCCTCTCTCTGGCCGAGCAGAGAGGGAAGATGGTTTCGTTGTGTCGACTTCGGGGCGGAAGATTACGCACGATGGGGACAAAGAGTTTGGGGGAACCGTATCTAGGTCACAGCGCCTCAATGGGTGAACAGGATGTAGCTGACGTTTTGGGTGTGGAACGGGTGGGAGAGGCCTTGCGCGCGCGTTGTTTTGTCGCCAATTAGCCTCGAACCCAGTCGCGTGTCTAGGAGGCAGCACATATTCGCCAAGAGGTCCATTGACGTGATCAACTACAATGCCTAGAAGGTGCTGTGTGAGGGACTGTCCCGGTATTTCAGCAACTGAAGAAGAGATCACACTGCATGCATTTCTGAGAGACATACATCGGCCGCATGAGCACCCAGTAAACAAGTTCTACTCATGCTCTAGACAAAATACGTACTTTGTGCTCGACGTTTACTTGTACTTGGTACACTCACCAGTTCGTATTCTTTAGACGGCAGGCATCTACAGCCTGGAGAGTATCCGATGATTCAACGACCTCGGTGTCTCAACCTTCAGCAATGCGATCGGGCGTGTCGTATGCTAGCAATCCTAATTTCTGCGAGCGTTCTAATTTTTTTTTTTCAAAACTTGATAGCTTGCTTTGTGCCCAGTATAGCCCTGTATTATCGGACTGACGGCATGCACTCGTACACTGGCTTGTACTCGCAACGCTTTCATCATTGACCTCCATCACGTCGATCCACTGACTCTTCGTCCTCAAATTTTACAGCACGCAAACTAACCCACGGTGCAGGGATAAAGAGCTAGTGGAACTGAAACTTCGTTTTCTACGATCGCTTGTACGAAGAGCAGAATAATAAAAAGAAAAAAAGTCTTAGGCACGGTCGCGGAGAGCACGAGGAGTGAAACTCACGCGACTTCCGGTTAACCCACTTTTAGTGACGTAGCTCGATGCCTCCTTTCTGACCGCCCCGACACCTTGCGGTACACTGTTACGTCACAGTGCACGGCGGGAACTTTGAATTGGGCCTCGCATTTCTATTTTTTATAAAAAAACTACGCAACTTTATAGTGAAACAATTTTTTTGTAATGTCCTGATATGCCATTGCAACGTTTAGCGTGAAAAAAAAATATTTTTTTTGGCGTGTCAGAGGCCCTTTAAACGTGAGAGTGCGACGCGAGCGGTCGACCGGTCGTGTCCGCCGCATGCGTCGCCTCGGCAAGAGTGTACTGACCTTCGCCGATAAAAGTTCGCTCGTCGCAAGCATCAAGTTGCCGGTGATCGATGCCCACCCTACTGGGTTTTCCAAACCCAGTGCAATGTCGTCCCGTGGTCTAGTATTGAAAATCGCAGTCGCGAGGATGCCGCCGACGTCGCGCGCACGACGCCGCCAAAGCGACCGCAGCAATTGGACCGCAGCCATGGTCCTGGGGGCCGCCATTTTTTTTAAATTGTGCTCGTCTTGGTTTTAGCCAACTTCTCATCACGAATCCTCCTTAGAGGAGCCCAAATTCCCTTTGCGTACTCACGCTATTTCCGAGAAATGGCGCACGGTAAAATTGCGCACGCAAAGCGCAAAACCTGGTTTGCGTTCGGAGCATGCGCAGTGGCGACGACGCTATTCTTTGTGTACGCAAAGCTTTAGCGTGCGCTATTCTAAAACTTCCTATTTTTACGACGTCTAGGACGATGCCTAGGAAACGACGTCTAGGACGACCTTGAGGACGACACCTAGGGGACGACGTCTAGGACGACCTCAAGGACGACTCCTAGGACGACCTCGAGGATGACGCTTAGAGGACGACGCCTAGGACGACCTCTCGGACGACCTCACGGACGTCTTCTAGGACGATCTCGAAAGCGATGCCTAGAGATGATAACAAGGGATCAGGACCTCACAATCTAATAATGCGAAGGAAGGTTGATTCATGCTATACTTCGTTTCAGCTTCGGTCCGAGCGCGGCCGATGTTATGAACCGACGGGCCAATCAAACAGCACAAAAAGCGCAGCGTCATGGCGTGCTATCTGCGATTGATAGGACTAGCCGTCGGAGGAGCACGCACAGAGAGACGGAAAATACCGGCTGGTCCTATCAACAACAGAGAGCACGCGATGACGTTGTGCCTCTTTCGCTGTTTGATTGGCCCTTCGGCTCATAACATCGGCCGCGCTCGGACCGAAGCTGAAACGAAGTATAGTTGCCCCCCTTTTTTTATTTATTTATACTAGCCACGACCAATGGGAAGTTTTTTGTCAACATCCGCGGACGCATTTTTCCCCAGATCCTAGCGCATAACAACTTCGCTGTAAAAACCAACCAGCTGAATGCCTGTCGATATGCTGGTGGTAGCCTTTTTAATATCAGGTTTAGAGGGGATCACGGTTTTTCATTAGTGTGATATTTTCAATGCGATAACATTAACGAAGCAGACGTTAAACATCATTCGCAAGATCGTTTTTTCTTTGCGATTTCGCGGTTGCGGCGCCGGACCCCGCTGGCTTCATGGCGCAGCTTTTGCTTCACGGGCGACGTCGCAATTGCGATATTTCATGCAAAATCGCACTATGTGCGTCAGGCTTTAGACACGCGGTTGCTGCTTCTCTGAACCCTGGGTAAGAAAATGATACAAACAATATGAGAAAATCCTAATTATTTGATTTAAAATTTATTTACAATATTTAGATCAGTTCATCTAAACAAATTAACGTTTCGTAGGTCTTACTAGACGTGTAAGCTTGAGTTTCTAATGCTCCGTATCACTGAAAACAGTAAGAACAAAAATATAACTTAAAATTTAATTATGTCATGGAGTAGAGATTAATTAAGAACTTTTTGTTCGTGGTGCAAACCACGGCTTGGACCTTGTTAAAACAAAAACAGATTTTTTTTTGTTTTTTACTTTGTGTGAATATTATTTCTAGTAATTCAACAATAAATCAAAACACGAACCGAACAAATTCCAACAATTGTTTAATCTCTTTGAATGTTCCCAGCAGCACTGTTTTTTGTCTGCTTTGGGCTCACGATGCCACTATTGCCGTTGCCTCTGTGGCCTGCTCCAGGCAAAATACGAAAAGTTTCACAGCCGCCCGAAAGCGCAAAAACAAACAAACAAACAAACAAACAAACAAACAAACAAACAAACAAAAAGAAAATGATTTATGAGTTCAGAATTGTAAGCACTGAACGCGAGCACGGTTCGCGAGTCGCTTCTCGGCATTCACTTCTTCTGTTCGTTTCAAAGTTCGCAAGACAGTGGTATGGTTTTACGAAGCAGGTGGGACGGCGATGTAAGGCAAAAACGGCTGTATAACCTATGTAGGGTCAACCAGACGTGTAACTGTGTCTGTCGGTCTGTCTGTGTCAGAGCCTCTGTTTTTCTACCTGTCGGTCTGTGTGCTAGTGTATGTGCACGCACACATACTTCTCATGCTTTCCTTTCTTCCTTTCGTGTTCAGTTTTGCTTTCAATGGGGCACCACGGGGCGGAGGACCGAATAGGAAGGTGGAACGACGGTTGGGCACTCCTATTTGTTCAAAAGAGCACCACTTTTGGCTCATGTTCCGCCTGATCAAAAGAACGTCTGCTTCGTCCTTTGAGTTTATTACAAAATGAATGCACATGAAAAAATCAAGTAATAGACAAACAGGAAACGAAAAAATATAATATGAAGAATCTCTTTTATGGTAATATATATATATATATATATATATATATATATATATATATATATATATATATATATATATATATATATATATATATATATAGAGAGAGAGAGAGAGAGAGAGAGAGAGAGAGAGAGAGAAAGATAATAGTGAAACCGGTGTGATAAAAGAATCAGGATAGAACTCATCTTGATTTCTATTCTCAACGCCGCATAATCAAGCAGCTCGCTCCATATTACATAAGAAATCGACCTCGCTTAGTTTTACCAAAAGGTCTGCGAAATCTGCGGTACTGGAGTTACTTTTGAAGCACAACATCATTTTTAGGGGGGTTTGGGAGGTGGGTGTTTGGCAGCAATAAAAATGAAAGGCAACGATTTTACGCCCACAGTTAATGAGAAGGTCATCCCATTACTAGTGAGAAAAAAAAAGTAAAACAGAAACTTATCGTTTTGACATTTTTATTGTTTCGGTGAAAGTCGCGGGTCGCCGTCTTTTAATTGCGCCGTTGCATGCATGGAAAGAGGCATCGCGGTGTATCAAAATAAAATTCATATATACAAAATGTTTCACCAACCAATGTGAAGAAATAAAGGACAGTTTACTAAAGAGGTTATTCCTTCGGGAGAACAAATAAAGTTAATTTTGCATAGAGTAAGCTTTAGCAAATTAATTCCTCAAAATGCACTCATTACCTTTTTTGAAATATTCACCTAACCGGCGCATTCCAATGAAAAATGTGCTGCCCGTTGTCAAATTATGCCATAGATGTTACAAAAAAAAAATAAAGCTTTGCTTTATAGCTTTATTTTTAGTACAAAAGATTGACTGCTCCCAGAATGAATCTTTAATGTTGAAACTAACTAAAAATATTTAGGGAAGAACTTTTTTTTTTTTACGAAAGTTGGAATTTTACTCAAAAATATCACATGAAAAAAAATTGTCGGTACTTAGCGGTGACTTTGAAACGCAAAAACTACCTAGTTTGCACATGGGAGTTTTCTCTTCATGTAAATACGGCAACGAAATAACTAAAAAAAAACATATACATATAGTCTTTTGAATGTGTTTAAAGAACGGCGGGTATTTCTTGTTTTCTCTGTTGAAGACGTTTTTGAAATTAGACCGATTAAATCAATTACGCTTCTCAACGAGTGGGCAAAATACAATAGTAGTTTACACGTTTTGGGCCAAGTTCTTTAGACCTTAGACGTCCTTAGTTTATGTAAGAGCCTTTTTGTTGCAAAATTATTTAGTTGGTGTCAAAAGAACAATTAAGCTTTGGAGCGTCGCTGACCGACAAACAGTGCCCAAATATATGTATTTCGACGAAGATAACAGCAGGATTTCATGCGCCATCTTTGGTGCACGTGAGTGCCTGCCTGCGAGTGAGGCTGTTTACTACCTCAGCAGATCCCCACTGGTAAAGAACAAAGTGGCCAGACTTGTATATAAAACAGCGCTAAACATTAAAACAAAACAAACGAAGGACAATATAATAAGGTGCGCACAGAAAGGGCTAAGTAGGAAATACCTTTTTAACTTCCAAATCCCCAAAACTACGTTGCCATGAAAATTGACAGAATGACATGCAAATTACCTAATCAAAACAAATCCCCCTCCCCCCCCCCCCCCCAAAAAAAAAGAAGAGAATTGGTTACAATAAACACATAAATAAAACAAAATTATACAGGCGTGCCACACTTTCTTATGAAATTAAGTCCGTCATTTAAGACAGTTAATTACACAACACACTCGTACCTTTTGTGAGTATCATTGAAAACGGCCTCGTTTGGTGTCATGCCGTCTCATACTTTTAATGGCGCTGGACACAGGAAGGCACCCGCACCTATCGGAACATACTGCGAGGTGTACCAAAGGCGCCGATCACATGAAAAGGGAGTGCTTTCTAGTTCTAATGTTGACACACTTCCCCATCCGCCCCACACACACACCTCTTCACGAGACGGTGGAAGCCGGTAAAAATAAAAACTCCATTCACACACGCAGTGCATGCGTTTTCTGGGTGTTTTGCCTCTCACCTATTGTCTGAACGTTCAGGTCGATCAATAGAGACGCGCACAAGCGGGACAACTCATACTCCGTTTTTTTCACTTAACGATGGACCGAAGATGACGCTACGAGCCAGCAAGGACAATCCGACGTCGTGTGAGCATCGCGTCACCCTCAAAAGGGGTACAGTGGCGCGAGGGACGTGGAGTCACGTGATATACATCAGCAGACCTGGATTGGCTAAAACGGCTCGCAGCGTTCGCAGCGGTCCATCAGGGCATAGAAGGGCCCGAAAAGGCTTCCTACGTATTTACGATCGGCCTAATTCTACGAAAGAAGGCTCACGCCGTGTCCCATAGAAATAAGCGGGCCGAAAATGTGTACGGACATCAGATCAGCGCCTTCTGAGCGGCTCGCTGTACACTGCGATGGATGTGGGTGCACCGCGATCTATGGCGCCATTCAAAATTTGGAGCGTCGCAACGCCAGAATTTTTGAAAGAAATTAAAGAGGACGTTTTCATCGACACATAGGGGAACTGATAATTATGCGAGCGATGCACCTGAAAAGAGTCTCAAAGATTAGGTCACTTTCACAGGAATGCGTAGCGGGCACGTGTGACTTTGCTTTTCGGTGTTCGTGGGCATGGCCTGTCGGGAATCTGTCTTGATTAGATGACTTGTTTCGAATTCTTTAATTTTTGTTTGCAGGTTCTTTTGGTAACTAGGAATTGACGACGTAAACAGCCTTTCGCGTGTTCTGGTTATTTTTTGGTATTTCGTTTTTTTCTTTTCATTTTTCGACGCTGTTGTACTTTTCAATTAGGTACCAACTATAGCCACCAATTCTTTAAGAAACGCAGAACGTGGTGGTTCCAGAGCCTGTTTTGGTCATACCAGAGCGAATTATATTGCGGCTATTATCCAATAAGAAAGCCGAAGAGCGACGCAGGAGGGACGAAGCGTGAAGACAATGAACCACGCCCTACGTTCCTTAAGCTGACAGTGTACCGGTGCCTTTTTTTTCGCACACCTCCCGGAGAATCAACGGCTGCGATCTGCGCAAAGCGCTGGACGAACGACGAAGCCAAAACTATGTTTGGACGTACAACTCGAAATTAGACTTGGCTCATTAACGAGGACTCGTAAACAACGCACACCTGCGTCGCAAAAAAAAAGAAAAAAACTAACATAGGTTTTATTTTGTGTGTGCGTGTGTGTTTGACAACCTGATTACTGCAGGGACGTTTCGATGTTTACAAAAACGTTATCTGCGTCAATTCTCATGTCGACGTGGTCTAGAGACGCGTCAACTAAGGCAATACTTCTTCGAAGCCGTTATTTTCCAGCTATTTGTCGACCGAATACTGACTGACTGACAGCTATATCGTCACAGAACGCTTAAGAAACGTGGGGCGTGTCTGATAATGTTCACTGCTTCATAATTCGTCCTTCGGTGCTCTTATCATCTTATCGGTCAGTGCCCGGATCCTTCTTCGCAGAATGGACGATAACAAGTGGGCCAGGATTCGCGCCACGAACTGCGTTTCTTGGGCTGTCAATGACTAGATTTTAAAGTTTGCCTACACAAATGGAGAGGGAGGGGTCATTCGGTTTTGCGACAAACCTCCTGTTAATTAATTGTGTGTTTAAGAATCGCGTGGACGGAGCAAACGCGAGCACTTTGCGTTTCCGTTACGCCGATTTCACACTGGCGACTGAACAGCAACAGCGAAGCGGTTGCGAACGCGGTTGCCTAAAGATGCCATACAAATTCACGCGCAGTGGATGATGAACACGGCGGATCCGCTTCGCGGTTGCGATTCGAACGCCCGTGTAAATGCAGCATTAAGGCCGGTTCACACAGTTGCGTTTGAGTGCGTTTGACTGCGTTGCGGCGAGAACCGAAAGCGAGTCACCGGCACATCTGTGCTTCGTATGAAGCGTGCAATCCAATTCAAGGAATCTTCTTGGCACGCGATATAAGCAGCAGGGATGTCCTGGTGTCTCGCTGCCGCAACGCAGTCAAACGCAGTCAAACGCAACTGTCTGAACCGGGCTTTAGTGTTGCGTGTTCCACATTCAGCCTGCGCGGAGCCACAAAGCTACGTCTTGGATTGGCGATTAACGACGACGCGCATGCGCAGGGTAGAGCGCGAAACACTAACGCAAACGCACATCGCTTGCGTTTAGTTATATGCAAAATACTGAACGTCTTTATTGAAAAGACACACCATGCGTGACGATCGAAAAAATGAAAGACGTTTACAATTCTCTGTAATGCCGAATTAGAGCGCAGCTCTCGATGAGGAGGAGGGAAGGGTACGGAGGGGAATTTACCGGGAAATTGCGGGACAATTTCCCGGTAAATTCCCCCGCTAAGTTTGGTGGAAAAATCTAGCGGAAAAAAATTGGCGGAGGAAATTCGGAGCTAAATCTAGCGGAAAACGTTTCCCTCTAAATTTGGCGGAAGAAGATCCCTGCTAAATTTAGCAGAAAAACTTTCCGTCAAATGTAGGCGCCGTGTAACGTCACGAGGGTGACGTCACGTGTGACGACATTATGGGAAACGTCCCAGAATGCAACGCGCGGTCACGCCGACGAGGACGGCGACGCCGCTCAAGCCGGAAAGAAACGCCTAAAAGCTGCGCTCTAACAAAAAAAAAAAAAAAAAAAAAAAAATGGTGCGTCGGTGTATGTGTTAACACCGACGTGGATCTTGCGAGTCCTCACGCACGCCAACACCTAAACTCTATACCCATCTTGAGCCTCGTCATTGGCCGAGCTCCTTTTGTAGATTGCAGCGATTGTTTCCCCTAAGTACTGTAACATAGAAATGGGGCTTTTAGACTTCGTTCGATATGTCCAAATGAAGATTTATTAAACAACTGATATTACGTTAAATATTAGGATACACACATCAGAAATGAGACTTTGGGGGGAAATAATTCTAACCTAAGGAAACTTTCCCTGCCGTCCTCCTTGACCACACACACCCTCAGCGGGGGCCCCGACCACAGCCAAACTCGACAAACAAGGTTCCACAAAGGCGGGCGAGCCGAACTCCTCCACAGCCGTAAGGGGTCCCAAGTTTGCGAGCTAGCGGGCGGACGGCTCCACAGCCGAAGGGGGGTCGGACGTGCAGGTTGATTTCCAGAGGCAGGGAGATGTCCAAGGCTTGGTATCCGGGAGCCAAGTCCCCTGTGGGCCCTTGGCGGCTGCTTATATTGAGTTCAGCAGCATTCTGGGGTCCTCCAGTCTACCAATCAGAAAGTCTTGGAAGGACCAATCAAGAGGGGTTTTCTTAGCACCAATGAAAAGGCTCGGAGCCCAAAGCAAATACGAACATTCCAAAAACAAGAGCATACACAAGACAGAACACATTCCAAACGAAGCTCACAAGAGCTGTCATAAACAATTGAAAGCACATTCGTACGTAGACAGAGAAGTTATACATACACAGAGGAAAACCACCTCCGAAGTAGGGATCTCAAAAGCAGACATGCACAAGACAAAACGTTTCCAACGCGGGGTTCTGTAAACTAAGTGTAGCGTTACAGCGTTCACGTTCGCCCCCATTTGGGGCCCCCCGACTCCGGTGGAATCCAACAGCCGTCCCGTGGAGAGGGAAAGAACTCTCGGAGAAGGCAAAAACATAAAGTGAAGCTAGACTAAACACTCGCGCGAGCAAAACTTCGCGACAGTACTTTGCGGGAAAGTAGACGCACTGTACCTTCCTCTCCTAAAGGGCTCTGGCAGGACCAACAAGCGGGTCAAATAATCATCACAAAGCGGCAGAGTTCCGCTTTCAACTGCGGCATGGTGTCATTTAAAATACTCGTCTATAATATCGCTCACTTCAAACAATATGCGAACCTAAAGAGATGACGCAGAAAGGACATGCAGCAATCGGACTTCCGAGGAATCAAATAATAAAATTAAAAAAAAATAAGCTTTGTGGTGTGTATACAGCACGTTGGCGGAGGAGGGCAGAGCACCGCGGCGTGGTGCCACGTTAAAGTAGTGCATTGAAATCGTGGTTTTCTCTTACCGCTTTAAGCAAATTGCGCATTTCATTTGCTCGCAATACGACAGCGGGACTGGCACGCGCTCTGGGATGCAGACCCCATAACGGGCGCCAACACAAACAAACAGACCAACAGCTGGATCTCTCTGCTAGGCTGAAATAATAGTCGAATCTCGTTGATTCGAACACGAGGGGGACCGAAAATTTGTTCGAATTAAACGAAGTTTGAATTAACGAACGCTCATTAAATGGAGCACTTACGTGCAGCGCTGCGTTGGGCGGCGCATGTGCACTGAGCTAAGACATGAGTGACGAGTTCCAGGACATTTATTTTAGCCGATCACAAAGGGAAGTAATCCGTGATGCGTGCCTGTGCGCGGTTCCTCAGTCGTGAATCAACAAAGATCGCTTGGAGCTTGGAGACCAGCTCTAACGCGGCATCCGCATTCTCCTGGCAAGAGAAGTAGCGCGCGGTGGTGTCCAGCGCTTAGAGTGCATTCAAGGTCACCACGTGATCGGTTGTCATGGTTATTTGGAACTGGAGACGTTGGAGGCGCTGCCACGTGAGTTAGCCCGCTCCTGAAGGCATGCTCGGCGGCGCGGGATGTTCGAATTAACCGGTGCGGGCGTTTAAGCGTTCGAGTTACCGGGCGTGTTTGCCCATTGAAATACATATAGTGTAGTCCGGACCACAGCGTCAGTTCGAATAAACCGAAAGTTCGAATTAAGCGTGTTCGAGTTAACGAGATTCGATTATAATAGAAAAACAGGGGAAGAGGAGGGACGTATACACTCTTATTTGGGAATCTACTCTGACGCGAAATGGTGGAGCTTGGTGTGTGTCTTTGTCCTAGTGGTGCAAAACTATCGATAGCACTTTCGATAGTATCGATAGTCGCCAGAACTCTGACTATCGATAATAAAAAAAACATCGATAGTACTATCGATAGTCGACTATCAAATAATTATCGATAGTACTATCGATAGTCGACTATCGAAAAGCTATGGATAGTACTATCGATAGTCGGCTATTGGAAAATTATCGTTAATCGAATATCGGAAAACTATCGATAATCAAGTATTGTAAAGATATCTATAGTAGTGTCGACGGTTTACTATCGATAGTTTTGCGACACTAGTAGTTTGCGTCGCTCCCTCTTCCCCTTTTTTCGCTTCATTTTTTCAAATGGGACACCAACTAGCCCAAGCACTTACCATGTCAACTTTGGTTCAGCTTTCAGTCATGACAAAGACGAGAGTTTGGGCGAAGAAAGGAGGAAGGCAGGCGAGCGGTGGTGCGGCAACTGCGTTCGCTCTAGTGGTGCAAAACTATCGATAGTACTATTGATAGTATCGGTAGTTTCCAGAAATCTGACCATGGATAGTACTATCGTTAGTCGACTATCGAAAAACTATCGATAGTACTATCGATTGTCGACTATCGAAAAGCTATCGAAGTACTATCGATACTCGAATATCGAAAAACTATCGATAGTACTATCAATAGTCAACTATCGATAGTTCTGCGGCACTATCGATAGTTTTAGATAAACTATCAATTTTATCGATAGTCAATTTATCGATAGTTTTGAATCACTACTTTGTCCCCTCCCCCAACCCCCTTCTTTTTTTAAGGCTTTACGCATTCCACGGACTATAGTTGAAGAAACGCAAGTCGTGGCTTACAGTCATAGGCTGTAGTAGTTTCTCACTGAGTTCAGCTATTAAAGTATGGAAGTGGTAACACACACACACATACAACAAAAAAAGAACCTAGTTTTTGCCTTACAGCAAGAAATCCAACTGCGAAGCTGAACTCTTGGACTTCGACTCTAGGAGTGGGAGAGAGAGCAATACATATCACGGGCAACCCAATTACATTTGTTTGTGTGATGTATTTTATATGTTATTACTTGAATTAACCAGTGAGCAAAGTAAACAGGTGTGCGCTGCAGTTTGGAACTGGTTGCGGTGCGTAGTTCGACGACTCGAGGTTTGAGGCTGGGTAAGGGTATTAAAATTCTTTACAAAACTAAAAGCTCCAAGAACATGTGCACAGGAAGACCAAAACGTAGCGCACTTGTGTAGTGTTGAGCCCGTTGTGGGGTGTTCTTTCGGAGTTTGTGCTCTTGTGTTTCTTTTTTCAATTGTGTAACCTTTTGTTACACAATTCTTACCAACTAACCCAATTAGGCATGTTAAACATGTTTTGTTATGAGCTGATTCTAAGCAAATTAGTAAATCTTAAATGAACTGATGATTGAGCGAGGAGAAAATAGTCATAAAACAAATAAAAAAAATCAAAACACAAAATAAAGTACGATACTGCCAAATATGGTTGTTTGATTTATTATTATATATGGTTATATGCTAGTAATTATTGCACACTTATAATAAGCTTCTAGATAACTCTACTAGATCGAAATGTACTGAAAACGTTTTGATTATATTGATAACTTTTTTTCTCGAGATGTTATAATTTTATTTTCCGAGGATAAACAAAACACACATTGCTGTCGTGCAAGAGTGCTACTTGTTTTATTGTTCTGTTAAATGTGAAAATGCTATATATCATATAAAGGCTTTAGTGTTTATAATTATTCCTTCGTTGCTGTTAGCTAATCTAAGAAAGATGAATAGCTAGAGCCATTAAAATGCAATATAAAGTTTATTATTCACAACTGAAACAATACTATGTAAATACCTCAAGTCGGTTCAATCTAATCTGTGCTCTTTTTTAGATTATACGGTTCCATTTGTTCGTGACCATGCACATGTAGATGCAATATATTTTGATATGACGAAGGCCTTGCGTTCAGTCTCAAATCGACAAACCAAGAAAGGTGCGATTTAGGTTTTCCTACTTCACCATTTTACGTGGACAGATTTTTAGAAAACTAGTTATATTTATATATACATTGGGAACCGACAATTTAAAGAGAGATCCTAGGCTGTCTAGACACGCTAGAACGCAAATTGTTATGATATACTCCTCATTGGTTATTTTCGGTTAATAGTTATGTGTTTTTTTTAATGACCGAGTGTGGCCAGGACCACCTAGAATAATCAAAGCCTATGTGCCAGAATTTTCACCTCATCGCAGTGAGATCGAGCGAAGACACGGATTAGACACGAGTACCGCTTCAGCGTTCGGCTGGACTTCGTGTCCAATGAACGCGTCGGAGGGCGCTCGGCACCGGGCTCGGGTCCAATGGCTCAGTTGGCGCCATCCGACTGTAAAGACTTTCCATGGAGGAAAAGTGGGGCGTTCGGAGGCGTTCATGGTCCTAGATGATGTTGGTTTGGCACCTAGTGAACGCGAACTATTCCATGAATGTCACGAACAAATACTGCACTTTGGTCATTCAGAAATACCTGACCTGATTTCTTACGCACCTGGAGCCTATATACGTGGCCGTCATCCGGACTGGTAGAAATCGCGTGGGTGTAGGCAATATCCAAACAGTAGTGTTACATCAGAAGGCCATTACCAACTTCCCCCTTTCCCCGCCCCCCACCCCTAAAAAAAAAAAAAAGGAAGAGAAAAGAAAAAGTATCGATATATACGCCCGAACGAGGTCTCGCAGCGGAACAATTCTTAACGGTGCACAAAATCCCACGGTGGAAGGCATGACACACCATCAGGGTTTCACGCCTTTGGCCTTTATAGTGCGAACGAAACACACGCAAGGTAATCAGCATAGTACGTTGCATAGCACGGGAAGTTCGAGAACGTATGTTCTTCGCGGGCTGTAGTAATCTTTTATGCGCCCGGTCATGTTGGCATTTTCAAAATGCCGCCAGTTCGTATACACCGATAATTTATTACTGCTCTTCAAATAAGAAAATCGGGTTGATGTCATAAGGTAAAGACAAGCCACAATATTCCTTCGATCTCGTTGGCTATAAAAATTATGCATTCTGGTGCAAATTGGCCCTACGTGACCATATACGCTGCAGGATGCTTCACGAACCAATTAAAATAACTTTAAAAAAAGCTAGAATAAGTAAGTTATAACTACGGGATAACATTAGTAAACCTGGCGGACGTTAGGGTTTCGAGTGTAAAGTAATAATTAGCGAGATCATTATATAAATTCTACCGATAAACTTGTGGAATATTCCCTACTATCCTTTGGAATATTTGGCTTAGTGATTTGCTGCCCGCCGTGAAGATATGGCATAGCCGGTATCAGAATTAGAAGATATGGCATAGCCGGTATCACAAGCCCTGCCCGGTATCAGGCAGGGCTTGTGGTGATGTCACAATACAGTGCTCTGATTGGCTCTGATTGAAGGATACCGGGTAGACCGCAAAGAAAGCTGCCTTGGGGTCTACGTAGTATTCTTCAAATACAACCAATCAAATCTCGGCGTTTTGACGTCACCCCAACCCCTGCAAAAGAAGCAGACGAACTTGCGTTCCACATAGTCTCTGGCAAATGTAAGCTGCGAGGAGACAGGGATACCGAGACTAGGACCCGAAAGAGTGACCGAAGTCTTATCCGGAAGCGACATCAGCCTTCGCAGCAGGCGCAAATATGAGTCATCACGAGCCGATCTGACAGCGTCGCGTTATCTAAGGATAGTCGTAGAAAAGTCGCGCTATATAGTCTGATGTTTCCCGGGGCGCGCAGACATCGGAACTTTTTAAATGAATACAAATTTTTTTTCTTCTTTTTTCTCGTCTCTGTTTGGGAAGTAACCTCGATGGAGGAGAGAAGAGGTGAGCCTTGGAGAAAGGGATGCGTACCGCTGAAATTAGGAGACGGTGTTCACGTGACGTTATCAGTGCGCCTGTCGTTACGTGACGCTGTGACACCACGTGACACTGACGTCATTGTGTCACTTGACATGACCTGGCTTTACAGAACACTGTAATGTCAGATGACACCATGACGTCACTTCACGGGACAATATGAGGTCACGTGACACTGCGGCGTGACGTGACGGCATGTGGCATCGTGACGCCAGGTGACACCATGACTTCGTGGAGAACTTATTAACGCTATGCATTTAGCGCGCATTGAGGGTGGATCGAAAAGACAAGTTTTTTCCCCCTTAGCTTCACTGCGGGGGACTTCAGAGATCTTCGCAAATGAATAGCGCGGAGAGGAATATAGTTTTCGACTTCTAATAACTTCTACAGAATATTTAGACTATGAACAATTAATATATAACAAAAAAGTACAAAGATAAATTAAATATAAAAAAATGGATTAGTGAATTATATTTCTACGTGTTACCTTTCATTCCTATCATGACATCTGCCACGATCGAAACCGTCATCTCGAAAGAAACATACAGGGTGTCCCAAAAAGAGAACTTTATAACTTTGGTGGTTATCTTGGAAACGAAAAGAGGTAGAAAGGTGCGGTTTGCAGCAGTATGTTAAGGAACACCTAAAGTTTAGTTTAATTCACCTAACATGCTGTTTCGTGTTCTTGAAGGATGCGGACATTTTTTGTTTTCTGATGCGAACATGGGAACAATCAGGCGATCCTAGTATTGTAAACAACTACCGTCCCGTTTCATTATTGTGTAGTTTTTCCAAGGTTTTTGAGATGGTAATACACAAACGTCTGTTCAGTTACTTCAGCCTAAAAATAAACCCCGAGCAACACGGATTTTTGAAGGGCAAGTCGGTTCAATCTAATTTGTGCTCTTTTTTAGATTATACGGTTCCATTTGTTCGTGACCATGCACAAGTAGATGCAATATATTTTGATATGACGAAGGCCTTCGATAAGGTTGATCACAATATTCTTCTTACCAAACTTGATAGTTATGGTTTGTGTCTAACGTACTGCCATTGGTTCAAAAGTTATCTCTCATGTCGTGAAAATTATGTTCGTGTGTCAGGGCTCATGTCTGATAAATTTTTGTAGCCTTCCGGAGTACCCCAAGGAAGCAACCTTGGTCCACTTTTATTCTTGCTTTTTGTGAACGACATATCCCATTGCGTGAAAAACTCTGAAGTACGTATTACTATTTGCCGACGACATCAAACTTTTTCGCTGTGTTCGTTCGTACTCGGAGTGCAAACTTCTTCAGGATGACGCGTTGGCAATTTCAAGGTGGTGTTCTATGAACCATCTTTTGCTTAATGAGCAAAAGACAAAACTTATGTCCCTGTCTAGAAAGCGAGATTCACTTGTGTTCCATTACACAATAGACAGCAGTGTCATCTCCCAAGTGTCCGTCATCCGTGATCTTGGAATTTTTATTGATTCATCTTTAAATTTCAATAACCATGTTTCAGCTATATGTAATGCCTCTCTTAGGAATCATGGGGTGATATTTCGTTTTACGAGGAAATTGTTTTCTCCTGATTGTCTCGTCTCGTGCGTTTGTTTTGCTGCCTAGTGCGTACAAAGCTGGAGTTTGCTTCAATTGTTTGGAATTGTGTCGACCACACTGCGTCATGCTCTATTGAGCGTGTTCAAAGACGCGTCATAGGCATAATCTATGACAGGCATCTCGGGCGCAAGTGTTACTACTTAAGAAACTAGGGTTGCGCACCTTGCTCGATAGAAGGCGTTTACATGATTTTTTGTTTTTCCATAAGGTTGTGAACGGAAGTGTTGATTTATCGCTTTTGTTAAGTACTGTTTGTTTCCATGTTCCCTCGCGGTCAAGTCGGTTTCAGAGCCCGTTCTACTCCCGGACTTTGTATGATACGTGTCCCTTAACAAGAATGCAGCTGGAATTTAACAGGCTCGACCAATCTGCTATAGACATTTTAGTGACGTGACAACTTTTCGACGTACACTGGAGTCGATCATTTGTGTATATTATTGAATCTATGTGGCTGTCTGCAATTAATTTCCAATGACGAACTGCATACCACTATTTAGGCTATGTGCTGTTTGTGGACACAACAAAATAAAGATTATTATCATTATGCTGAGCTGGAGGTGGGCGGAAGTGGAGTATGAACTTGATCTCCTGCGATCTACTGATGAAGCAGACATTAAAATGTATTTAGTTGCTACCGTAAAACTTTAAAACTTCCCTATCATTTTACTCCAATACACAACTTTCTAGCTCTTCTTGTTTTCAAGATATTAGTCATTAAAGTTGTACATACCTTTTTGGGACTCTCTGTATCTTTAGTTAAGGGGTCTTTTAAAAGAAAAAGAAAAAGTCAGACGTTGGTGAAGCACTCTGCATAGTGCGGGAAAAAGTTTACTGTTCGGCCCTACCCCTTATGTACTTACTTCCGTGTGAAATGTGTGAGAGAAGCCGGAATTGAGTTCTGGCTAAGTGTACTTACGCACAGCTAGACTGACTGAATAAGTGTTGTTTGCTATTTAATTGCTAATAGCTTTTTCTTTTTTTACATTCTTTTCTTAGATTTTTTGTATTAAACCAAAAACGTCTGGAGTTCCGCGAGAATAAAACAGATAGTCGACAGCCATGTGTGTATGGTCGAAACGGGTCGAGCATTCTGACCCACACTATCCGACATGACCAGATTTTTATATTAGCAGTAAGTAACCGAGGAAAAGGAGCGAAAGGCCACAGCCTTAATGTCGTAGGGAACCCCGACGGAAATGTTCCTGATACAGTTGAAACAACCTACGCGAAGTGAATTATTCCAATGCACGCAAGAGAGGAGCCGTGAACTTGCTGACCTCGCCTGATCGACGAATGTGGCCGGTGCTAATATCTCACACGGAAATCGACTTCCCAACAAGGGAAATGCACTCGCTTCCACACATGGGACTAAAGAGACGTCCGTGCTCTGATTCAACTTCAAGATGGAGGTTCGTGCACATCTCGGCTTTGGCCTCGAAATGCAACGAAAATATTTCGTATCCTCTTTTGCCTCATTTCCTCGCTTACACTACATATATTGAACCCGTAAGTGATGACGTCACAGCATGGCGCAGTGCTCCAAACAGACCGTCGCTAGGCCGTTGTTATGGACAAATGGTTGTTGACTAGACGCAAGGTTAGAATTGTTCTGGTAAAATAGTAAATAATATTATGTAAGCATTGTGGCTTTGCAAACTCTAATCATGCGGATCTTTTTTTTATATCGTCTCAGTGCCATATAGCTAAAGCTTGCAAAAACGTATCACAACCGGTTTTGCCTTGCTAGAAGACGACACGATGGGTTCGAGGGTCCAGTGGCCCTTCCTGATGGAGCAATCGATTGCTTCGAATAAGTTGGGACGAGCGACGAAACTTCTGTTCTCGGGGTCAACTTTCTGTATGATCTTGGAAGCGAAGAGCAGATTCGGGAAGTAATCCATTACAAGTAACGAATTTCTTGTAATCCGTCACTTTGTCAAGTAATTTTGTAATTATCTCGTTACTTTTTGGCGGCAGTAATTTGTAATGTAATTTTGATATAAATATTGGTAACGGATAACTTTAAATTGCTGGTTACTTTTTGAAAATAATAACATAAACAGAAACTGGAGCAATATAAAGCAGGCAATTCAGCAGCATAAAGATAGCACGTTCAACAAAATAGAAAACCTCGTGAAGAGGAGATTAACCGAAAAGAAAGCACGACTGTTTGTGTGACTGGTGGCTAGAACCACTCGAAAAACGTGCAAGTTGAATACAAATATGCGAAAAACAAAGATGGAGGAGACAGCGCCGAATAGTTGTTTTCTCCCAGCGGAGGTAGACGCTCTACTGGGCATGCGCACCGCTAGCTTTGTCTCCAGAATTCCGGGGCTCATTTCCAGTTGCCGCAAGATAGCGGGATGGCGGCTGTGTTTACAGATTTCGCTGCCTTTTCAGCTTGCAGATGAACGCAGGGCACAAACATCTTTCTCTCAAATACAATTTTTTTTTTTTTTTTCACAAGGACTAGCATAATTTGGGTTTATGAGAAATAGATGGTAGTGTTCGAGCACATTTTTTGAAAGCATCAAAATTGTTTCTCTTGTTTTCTTGATCAGTGTACGGGAAAAGTAACGTGAAAATGATTTGAAACGCAACGAGTAAAGTAATCCGTTACATTTCCGCTAATGTAATTCGTAACGGTAATCCATTACATTCGAAGCTGGGAAATTTGTAATTGTAATCCATTGCAATTTTCGATTAACGGGCTCAAGTCTGGCGAAGAGTGGCCGTGCACAGCTTGAATTTACGCCCGAGATGCGCGAGCACGCGAACACCTGCCCGTGGAAGATTCCGCAATATTTGAGAAGGGTGAAAACACTGCGAAGCCGAATCACGCAATAGTGATATGTTACGTCGACGACGTGAAGTGTGTCAACGTCAAAGTGAAGGCAAACATGTACACGTTTCAAGCAGTTATGACGGCACAGAAGTTGCTTCAGTGCACATTTGTGTGATCAAATGAACTGCCCGTAAGAAGATATAAACTTACCTGATGTTTTTACCCAGCTCTTTAGCTATGTGTGGTCTCGTTGAAAACGGAAAGATCAGCAAAATGCTTTCTCAGCGCAATGTTTACAAGCAGACAAAATAAATGTGGGGGCTCATATTGATCATGAAAATAATTGCTCCTTCATTTCAATGCACGTAAACTGCAAAATAAAAAAGAAAGAATGACGCTGCTTTGATATCATATCCTAAACGGATAATTTTCCGCCGTATTTTTAGTATATCTCCGATGATTTTCGTCAGACATCATCCTGTATCACAGGCACATACAGTTTGTTTTTATAAAACCTGATTCGCTTCGTAAGACCTGCCATGCTCCCAATAAGTACAAGATCAAAATGGCCCAAATATACGAATGATTCAAACTGTGCCAGGTGGCATATTTCACTGATTCCGCATGCGTTCGTCGTCTGCGGCTAACATCTTGAGATCTCTCGAGGACCGGAAGTTGCCGTTGCAAATATTTCTCGAACAACCGATTCTCGATAAACTTTTGGCGTGGTAAGTGTGAAATTGAGGCTTCCTTTACCTATTGTTTTTTTGGGACGTGTAAGTGCCATGTCTCATTTTTGAAAGATGGCTCTTTCGGAGCGAAATCCAGCCCCATGTTTTCGTTTGCAGCAACGCTCCCAGCAGCGGTTTGTTTGGAGCCGCGACGTCACAATTACGAGGTCAACGGTCACTGAAAACTTCAGAAACGCTGGGCTTGGGTTGTTATGCTCATGCGCCTTGCTTTGTGATTTGTTTTTCGGCGTGATTACCGACTAACGCGGCAAGATTAATGGCCATGGAGCCATAATTAGATGCTCGGGGCATGCAACGTCCTGTTTTTCTTAAGCAGCTAGTAACTGTAGGGAACGCGAAACAGTGGTAAACTCTTAAGACACATTTGCCGGAAACTTTCTTGATAGCCCATATTATCAGAATGGTTGTGTGGCTACGTCCAGGGCCCCTGAATGTTTCTAGATTCGATATCAAAACGGGCCGGAACTAAAAGTCCTGACCCGACAAGTACTGGCCCGAGCCCTGTCCGATAGGGGGAACATCGGCCCGGGCCCGACCCTACTGATAAGTATTCTGGCCCGTACCCTGCCCGAGCTCCAATGCTATTTTTTAGCATGAGCCCAATTCGAACTCCGGCCTGAGCCCGACCCGACTGATGAGTATTCCGGCCTGTACCGGGCCCGAGCTCGACCGTTATTTTTAACATGAGCCTGATTCTAACCCGTCCCGAACCCACATCATTCTCGGGGACGGAAGTGACCATTGCTAGAAAATTAAAACACAAAAATCGAGGAAGGACATGCAGGGGATCAGACCCACGGTTTACAGCGTGGGTCGTGGTCTAGAAGAGTTTTCACGATCACGTGGGAAAGAGAGGTCCCGTGTTCATAGTCCTCGGCTGATGTTCAGAGCAACACACAACATATTCTGAGCTAGTCTAGTGCGGGACAGGCCCGCACGGTCGGCCACCAATTATTTTTAGAGCGCAGCTCTTAGGCGCCCGTTTCCGGCTTGAGCGGCGTCGCCGTCGCCGTCTCCGTCGCCGTTGCCGTCGGCGTAACAGCGCGTTGCATTATGGGGGGTTTCCCATAATGACGTCATACGTGACGTCACACAGAGCCTAACTTTGGCGAAAATTATCCGATAAATATAGCCGGAAAATTTCCCCACTAAGTTTGGTGGAAATAATTTCCCGCTAAATTTAGCGGGGAAATTTCCCCGTTAAGTTCAGCGGGAAAAATTTCCCGCTAAGTTTAGCCAAAAACTTTTCCCGCTAAATTTAACGTGGGAATTTAGGAGTGGTATAAGAGCAGAACCTGATACTTCCATGCCAGGAAGAGGTAAGTAAGCACCTACGTTCGGCAGACGGTCATGCAGGAGCTAGGGTGCACGATTCTCAGACTGCAGAACCACCCTCGCTGAAAATTGCGAACAGGCCTTCGAATGATGGTTCGGTTGTAGCCGTCGATTCGGGCGCCGCGTCGCGATTTTGAAACTAAGCATGGGCGCTTCGGTACACTGGGAACACTAAGTTTCTCTAACAATGTCTATACATATACATAGCTATGTGTCTAGCTATGTAAAATAGCACTGAATCATCATTCGATGCGGTGCCGCAGGTCTCCTTAGTAGGGGCAGCTTGCCTTTCTGCGGCATCGCGGTTCTCCTGAGCTAGAATCAATAGCAATATCAATATCAATATGTCCAGACGACGGAGCGAAGCTTTGTCAGGAATCTAAGTGAGCCATCAGGTTCATTGGTTACGAAAGCGAGCCAGCATAAAAATGTTGGGCTACGGACTTACGCGCCCCTTTAGGCTCTGACTTCAATAACTTTATCGAAGCATATGCGGTAGTCAGATCTAGTGTCTCTCGAGTGACAAAGACATATTCTTTTCCTCGTTCCCTTGTCGAGTTCATCTACCTTTCTCCAATTTTCATTCTTATTAGAGATTTGCTTCTTGAGTTTTTCTCGGCATTTGGACAGGTCAGTTGCGATCGAAGAGGACATCGTGCGGGAAATTTGCGGAAGATTTAAGACTTAAACATATATATAGATCACAGAAAAAGCAACGGGAACTCAAACGGGGGTGAAGTCGCCATGAACGCCTTTCGTGCACGCGATCAAGTCTTTTTGTCTTTCTGCTCATCAAATATTGGCGCGTTCGATTTTCTTCTTCTTCCGCTTCATGGCGTTCGGAAGCAACACACTTTCCACCGTAGTTCATGTAGCCATAGTACTTACATGGGCGTACTTTAGTGTATCGTGCCTTATTGTTCGAGCGTTACCACTGGTGTGTACTTAATGGGCATGCGCAAATGGTTCTTGTGCTCTCAAGCCCGTTTTGAACGCATAGCTGTACCAGTAGCTTCAGAAAGATCAAAATAAAAAGTCAAATTTTCAGGTTTTACGTGCCACACCAACGACAGGAATCTGGCACGCCACACCGGAGGACTGAGCATTAATCTGGACCACCAGAGCATCTTTTGACGTGCAACCGAAGGCTCGGTTACACGCGCCTTTTCCGCAATAAGCCTACGTCAGATTGTGGGCACCTTGGCCGGCATTCTAACCCGCCACCTGGGGATCCGTAGGCCGGCGCCTTGCCTCCGAGCCACCGAGGCGGCCGTCTGGAGAAATACCGGGAGCAAATAACCATCGTCTACTGCAAGCTCGAACTTAATTTTTTTTTTCAGGCTTGTAAAAGCAGCTTACAGGGGTACTCGGGCGATATCTTCATCGTCTTCGATTTGCCTGAAAATTCACTAAACACGCCTATGAACATCACTGAAATAGTATCCCAAATATTAGGTTAAAAGGATTGCGAGGTTATCGAATTTACAATTTTGATCCTCACCGTATTTTTTTCAAACTGAAAAGTCTCTACCGGCTACAACAAAGAACTAACGCTGCAGCGGAAGGCAGGTTTTCACGCTTTGGACTGTAGAGTTTGTTCACAACGGATTACAAGCAGTTTCATGGCGTCAAATGAATGCTTCGGAAGATCTCTCCAGTATCCGCGCACCAGCACGGAAGAAATGCTTGGCACAGTCTAATTTTTAGACTGCTTGCTCGACTGGCAGGCCTGTCTGCCACTGACATCATGTCACTGAAAAGTGCGTGAATTATTGAATTTTGGTTTTTGCAACATTTACCTTTGCCGATTTCGCAAAAAACTAATATGAATTTCACGATACTAAATAGCATACCGAAAAGGGTAAACGCCGGCGATTCAGAAAATATATTTTGTTGGGTTAACTAAAAAATCGCCTGAGTACTTAATAGTAATTAATTACCATTGGTGCTTTCAACTTCAGTCGTCACACGCGCATTTTGTTTAAGCAGAGTGTATCAGTAGAGCCGTTGAGAGGTACTTAAATGTGGAGTGTTGTGACAGAGCTTAAACGTCTCTGAGACGCTATACAATGCGTTTGTGCAAACAAATAAAAAAAGTGATGTGTTGTACGCAGGATTTGCCATATTATTATTGTGACGGCGACTTTTCGAGCTGAAAACTCTTCGAGCCCAAATCCTGATGGAGATATACCAGACATGTACAAGTTACTAAAAAAATAATTAAGTTAAGTTACTGAGTATTCACGTCAAACGTAATTTGAGTAGAGTAGAAATTACTCAAATACGAAGTAATTGAGAAAATTACTAATTACCGTAAAACGTAGCGAATTAATTTTGAAGTTACTTTCATATGTTTTTTTATGCTAAAAAGAAATTACAGAGGTTTTAATCCGTTAGCGAAATTGTGTTAGCCAAATATGAATCGGCTTGTTTTTTTTCACAGAAATGCTTTAATAGCTGGTTCTGCTTCTACGTGCCTAATTGTTTTGTACTTTCTTGTTTGTTTGGTCAATGATGTACTGCGAATGTGTCATTTCTACTTTGAGGTTTAGCACTGTCTGAGCCTGATATTTCAGACAGTGTTTGCTTGTTTACAGTGTTGTGTAAAGTACATCTAAAAAGTACTTAAAGTAAAGTACAAAGTAAGTGAGAGGCTATGTACTTCAAGTGAAGTAGTAGGTACGACAGGTGCAATGTACTTGAGGTAACATATATAAATACAATATATTTCAAGGTGAAGGACAAGAAATTTTAACACAATTTTTCATGATGTCCTTCCATTCCCTATACAGTGGTTTTTTTTAACTGGTATGCATTGCTCCAATCGGAGGTTCATCCGTTTTTTACGGAAATGGCAGCAAATATTATATAAGGTCAAGTCGCCGCAGAGTAGTTGTTTTACTCTCGCTGACGAGCTATTTGACACAATCAACTTATAATTGGCACTTATTTCCATCGGTCTTACAGCCGCCATTACTTCACTCAGAGGAATGACCAGATGACGTCTCGAAAGAGCGCGTTTTCACACGACAATACCGCCATTTTTTTGTTTTCGAATTCGGGGAATGTACATTGAAGTCGGGAGTTTTTCTTTCCTCGGAAAATGCAAGTACACGGTTAGAAAAGTTACTTCAAGTAAAGTAATTTTTTCTAAACAGTAGCACTTTAAGTACCATGTACATAGAGTACTTCCCAACACTGCTTGTTTATTATTTTTTTATATAAAAACGTTGGCGGAATTACTACAGGGTTCTCGAACGATCTATGAATTTTTGAAGATCTGCATATTTTGAGTTTTGGGAGGAAAGGCAGAGAAAAAGGTAATCCTTGCGTTGCCCTTTAGCACAAACTACGGGAGCACAAGATGAGTTTCAGAGCAGGTGCTGCATTTTGTTGCCTCCTTTGAGTGAGAATGCAGTGTGTGCACCTCCTGTAGTGAGCGAGAGTTTCTACGTTGGGGAGGGGGGGGGCCAGCCCTTTCTTCACCAGGGTCAAGTCTCCTTGAGCTTCGGGACACAGAGAAACGCCAGTCTTCGCGCAAATCCCGCAGTTACTCGGCCCCTCTTGCGTCGTGTCTGTTCGCTCCCCGCGCCTCGTAGCAGTGTCGTTGCAGTGGAAGGGGGGGGGGGGGCGGGTTCGGACTCTCCAAACCATTTTCTCTCCCCCTACTTCCTACGGCAAACGCTTCCCCCTCTTTGCAAATATCAGCTGATCTTCTAACATCTTATCTCCTTTGTGCAGGAATGTTTGTTGATAGTCAAAACAACCACTAAAATTCGAAAGTACTTTGTAACTTGAGTAGAAGTTACTAAAGAAAAGCAATGAAAGTAAACTACCAATTACCGAAATACAAATGTAATTGGAAGTTACAAAACTACTTAGAAAAGTAGTTAAACTACAGTAACTTGAGTAGAGTAGTTGAACTACGTACAAGTCTGAGATAGACAAGCGACAGGGTTTTGCGAAATTATAATTAGGGCTCCGTGTTTTGAGTAAGTACCAATAAACCCCCAAAAATAGCCCCCGAACCGTTCCGTTTTTCTTGTAAAACGATATTCATGCGACAGCTTTACGGGTGACACTTTGCAGAGATTTCGAGCTCGTGGGCTGTCGACACTGCTATGTAAAAACACTTACTCTCTCCCTTCTTGGCGCGAGGAGAGGGAAGTCGGCTTTTAACGTCGGCTGCGCAGCTCGGAGAGAAAAGAGAGGGGAACCCTGGAATCCCGGCAGTAACGACGCGACGAAGGGGGAAATCTTCCTGTCGTCTGCTTCAAACACTCGTTTTCAAACGTTACTCATGCTACACAAAATCCCACTTTGGCAGCATCCAGTTGCTACGCTTAATGTTGGATGGTTTTGGAAACTTCCACCGCGCTTACCCATTTTCTTCACGGATAACCGAGCACCCGTGGCGGTCGTCGGTGGATCCACGACGCCAACCACGACGGCTATGAGAATTGACCACGGCGCACCTCCACCCTCAGGCACATGACGGCACCATTCCATTCGCATTGCGCGACCGTGCTACAGCTATTGCTTTCATTTCTTTGCACATCGTTGACTAAAAATATGACTTTCTTTTTTTTTCTTCTTTTTTTTTTTGGGGGGGGGGGCGATGTGGGAGACAAACCCTGAATTTGAGTTGTCCTTTAATAAAAAAGAAAAAAAAAAGAAACCAAGAAAATTGTTGACTACAGCTTCACTGTATGTTGACTATACTACTTCAGTTTCAGCTTAAGTGCAGACGCCGCCGACTCTACTAGGTATTAGGACCAATTCAGCAGCATCAAAAGCTCAAGTCACTGGGCCTTTTCTGTTTATGATTGGTTCAGCTATAATATGTAACACACACGGAAAGATGACGAACGCCAAGATGGTGCACTTTGACGCTGTCTGTTTACTCCCATCAGCTCGAAGCGTCGGCTGTGTCGTGACTTAAGGTGAAACGAAGTATAGGACAAGCTCATTCTCAACTGCCCGTGAAACTACTTTTTTCTTCGGGAATAGCATGCCGTTTGCTTCTCTTATCGATTAGGGAACGAATTCAGGTAGAGGTGTAGTGTCGAATAGTGAACAAAAAGTTAAATGTCAAATCAAATTCGAATACCAGAACGTTTCTTTGCAATGCACACGCGCAAAAAAAAAAAGAAAAAAAAAAGAAAGAATTCTTTACGCGCTGTCACTGACAGAATGTTAACGGTAGGGCGTTCCCTTTGAAAGCCCGGCCTTCAACAAGTGCTCATTGCCTTCCGCCATGCGTTGGCTGGACGCGTATGCTCAAAGCTCGCAAGACACGGAGGCATTATTGGAAATAAAAATTTCGCGCTGGAGGTTGAGCAACAGACAGACCTCCCTGCAGTTTTAAACTATTCGTGACTACTTGCCAACGACAAACCTAAAATGTATCTGAAGAATGTCTCCGCCCATCTACGCGTAAATACACAGCGTCCGCGGCGCCCTGTATGGATGGACAGGTATGGCTGAACCAGTTAAATTGAGGTGAGGTCATGTGCCACCTAGCCGCGACAGCAACATCGCAAAAAGCGGCAGGTTGTGGGGAAGAGGCGGATTCAGTTAGTGTTGTCATTTACATATATTTTGGTAAATAATTGTAATATTACGAACGCAGAAACTGATTTGTAGCCCATAAAGTTTGCAGTTGGTTGACGCGAGATACTTAAATTGAAGATGTCGACTCGCGTGGTTTGCTGATGTTCGCAGAACGCGTCGATGAAGCTCGAGCGCGACTGCTTCGTTCTCAAAATGCAAAAAAAAAGAAAAAAAAAAAAAAACCTATGTTTTTTTTAAAAAAGGGTTAGTCAGTAAAAATGTGCTCAATGCTCGCGCGCGCGCGCGCGTGCAAATGCACATGCGCGCACAAACACACGCGCGCGCGCACGCTTACACGCGCACGTTTACACGCACAAACTATACGAAGGGGGACGTAAAAGTAACTGGAGATAATTTTCAGAGGGCGGACCATTTGTAGTACCAGCTTCCGCCGCTAGCAGCACTTAGTGGCACCCCTTCCGAGTAAGTTACAACATGCCACTAGAACTTTAGCATAAAACGTTATGCTAAAGTTCTAGCGGCATGTTGTAAATTTTCCCCCAGGACTTCAAAATCATTCCTAGTTTTTTTTTTTAAATTTTTGATTTTAAGGAACAGCGTGCGGCCAAGAAATTTCGTTTTCTCGTAGAAAAAACGGCGGTGGAAACTTTTGTAATGCTTCAGGCAGCTTACAAAGAAGATGCTATTAAAAAATCGCAGGTCTCCGAGTGGTTTTCTCGCTTCAAGACCCGTGTATTATTGATCGACGACCAACCTCGTCCAGGGCGACTCTCAACCTCAATTGACGAAAACATTAAACAAAATCCGGGCATTGTTCACTCCGGGTTTCTTCCTCCTGGGGAAACAGTTTTGATCGGCTGTTTTACCTGGTAATTTCGCGACGCTTTCACAACTCAATGAGACAGAAGAGCCCGATTTGATGGAACCCCCAATTTGGGAGTTCCATCACGACAATGCCCCAGCACGCATGCCCTGTCAGTGCAACAATTTTTGAACAAAAATGGCATGACACCGCTTCTCCACACCCTTGATTCACCGGACTCGCCCCGTGTGACTTTTGTCTATTCGTCGGTTTGGAAGAAAGACTTGAAAAGAAATCGTATTGTGGATCTGGAAGGTCCTTCAAGTCAGGGATTTCAAAAAACGAAGAATGATTTTGAAGCCCTTGGGAAAACAATTTAAAACATGCCGCTAGAACCTCATCAGAGGACACCGGTCGGCAAACTGACTCGGTAGAGTAGAGCCGTATATTGGGAGTGTCTGGCCAGTGGGTGTGGCGACGAAGTGAAGGTAAGGGAGGAGAGCGCCGGAGAAGCGAGAGAGATAGAAGGGAGCAAAGAGGAGACGACCGACATTTTGACTCAACGCTGTCGGCGCAGAGCACTGTTGAGGCTATACACGCCGTCTGCTACGGTCTGATTTATTTTTCGCCTTAATCAAAGTTTGCGTTCGAACGTGGAGAAACTTCATTCGTTTATTTTATAAACCACCGAGGAATAACAGTAAATAATTTTCTTGCCAGAGCCTGCCAAATAAAAGGAAAGAACCCAAATTTTGGATGTCGATCCCGATGAATTCCGCCGGGAGAATGAATGAAAATGGCGGCCCACCCCGCTCAGCTGGAAGCAGCCGGGAGTTCACGCGCATGCGTGAACTCCTTCTCTCGCTCTGCACCGCGGGCTGATTGGCTCACTCGGGAGGAGGGTGTTACGGTGGCGGGATCATAGACTGGTCAAACACTGCCAATTTAGGGCTCTGGGAAGGGGTGCCGCTAAGCGCTGCTAGCGGCGGAAACCGGTACTACGAACGGCCCGCCCTTCAGAAATTTATTCCAGGTACCTTTGGGTTCTCCCTTGCACGTACACATACACGCAAAAACAAACAAAAGAAACTCCTACGCGATTTATAAATCCAGCACAGACCTGCAAGGATTTAGTCTTCGATACGGACAGCGTAGGGTGCCTTCATGTGCGCCTTGCTTATGGTAATGACATATGGCCATTGTGTTCCGAACGCTTATTTTTCTTTTTTGTCCTGAAGCGCGTGAAAGAGCTTGTCACTGCAGGCGTTCGCTGGCGTTTCATGTGCTGCGGCGACATCTTGTTCTTGTCGATTTCTCTGTATCTTAACTGTGAGCGCGGTCCGTCGGCATCGGGTACTACGAAGAATAACATCACCTAAAACAGACGGACATTGAGGCACCCTAGGACAGCGGTGTCGAATAAACCTGGGCTTTGTCCACACGCATCAGATGTCTCAAATAATTCGGAAACTCAAATACTAGGGGTCCGAAAATCGAATCGAATCATTCGGGTAGTCAATATTCGAATCAAATTTGAGACTCGAACATTCACACACCCCTATTTTCAAGAGTACAGGTCACGTGTATCTTTCCGGGTTGGGGATTCCTATGGCCGAGCCCAACGTTCTTCGACATAAGTCCAGGCAAACGCAGATGTATTGACCGACAGCAAAATGTTTCACCGAAAACTACCGCATCTGCGAGAACAAACACACAACAAAAAAAATGCAAATAGCAACCCCTCCCCCACCAAAAAAAAAAAAAAAAATCCGAAGACGCGACATTTTAATAATATGGCGGATGGTCGTTTAGCGGGGAAACTCACGAATAAGCAGCACTA
The DNA here is from genome assembly GCA_013358835.2 of Ixodes persulcatus. Taxonomy (NCBI): domain Eukaryota; kingdom Metazoa; phylum Arthropoda; class Arachnida; order Ixodida; family Ixodidae; genus Ixodes; species Ixodes persulcatus. The sequence goes on along the minus strand of JABSTQ010011487.1, from coordinate 67,731 downwards.
AAATAGAGAGCGATTCAATATAGGTATTGTCACGCGCGTCGCCGAGCGAGTATGTGCGTGGCCAAATGAATATCACTAAAGCCACTAAATGAACGGCGCTTAGAGTATCAGCACTCCGTTCCCCGACATTGTTGTGGACGCCGCCATTTTGGTGCTTGTGCAGAGCAGAAGCAACTGCCGATCGTCATGATTCAAAAGTGCGACTTCCTCAGCATTAGATTAGGTGTTAGGAAGGTCTTGTAATATTGCTTTGCTTTGTTGCGAACTGTTTAAACCTTTGTGGAGGACAGAAAAGCGTTTCCTGTGATTTCATATCAAGCTTAAAATATCTGGAAAAGATACTTTTAAGCCACAATATGGCCAAGTGTCGTTACTCTGAAGTGTGGCTTATTTTGTGGCACTAGTTACCGCGCTTGGTTGCCTCGCGGAGGCTCCAGGTTCGATGCCTGGGAGCGAATGCAGCTTTTTGTTATATCTGTAAATGTCACGTCCTGATAAAGTCGAGGACCCTGTTGCTTGTTCGAGGTCCGAATGTTCTACGCGCCGAACGTTCTACGCAGAATGTTCCAGAAGCCCACGCGTGTACTGCCGTCACGCCGCCACCGACGCCCGCGACGCTACACTTTCTAAACCTGTCTGTTTTGGTCACAAGTTAGCCCCATTTAACGTCGAGTTTGTTTCACTTTTCGTCGCCTCATCAACTGTCGTTCAGCTACAATATAAAAGGACCTCTAGAGCCTAAATTTGAGGTCGTTAGTTTTATATACGCACATTTTTTTCGACTTCCGGTTTTCCCTCATCCGGGCACCTCGTTGCTAAAACGCTTTCCGGTTTCAGCATTAACGTGCTGTTGTTTGTGGGAATTTGCTTTGTGTCAAAACGTATCTCGTGTCACTATGCAAAGTCTAATCCTGCCGAAACGCCCGGTATTGTGATGACCGATGCACAACGCGATTGCGAGTAGCTGTGAACCAACTCTCACAAGTAATTTTGTTTTTTCCGCGCCATAAACATCGCTGTCGTACCGTCGCACATGGACGGTGATACGATCGTGTGTTTTTCGATGAACCGTGGCGGTGTTAATAAAATGTCATTGAACATCAAGCATGGAACGTCTAACGATGAGCCTTTCATGGGCGAAATGGGGCGCCGAGTCTGCCAGGCCAAGAGGTTTTTATTTGCATCTTAAATTCTTTAACATGAAGTTATCAACAAAGAACAACCTTGCAGTCTCTTTAATTATTACATTGTTTCCATTAATGCGGGAATATGTGCGCTTTATAATGATAGACCGTTGTGAAGTATAGAAAAAATGAGCTGTTTAAAAGTGAATTATAGTTTAACGCAGTGACCGGAAAGGAGAGGGCAAGACGGATATTTTTGCCCTGCAGTTATGTGTCTTTTGGAGCGCTACCACACTCGGTGAATTTCTCGGATGGCACACCTAAATTCACGCGGCAGCGTTCGGGAACATTTGATTACGTTACTTCAAGATTCTACTACGAGCTACCGTATCCGTGCTTTGTATGCAGCCTGTCAAGCATAGCATTGAATTGATTGCCGTGCCGCCGTACTTCTTGCGAAGCACGAATAAAGACCCCTTCGCAGATATTGGTAGCGTTCGACGACGTTCTATGAACTGACCGTGAGCCACATCTTACTGAGCATGAAGCGTGGTGGCCTTGACCGCGACATACGAAACACGCGTGTCCCGGCAACTCGCAGTCGTAAGGCGTCGTACCGTACACAGGTGTGTGAATGGGTCTTTACTCGTGGCTGTAGTATACCTCGTAAAACTTTGCATAACTTAGTCAAGTCACGTCGTCTCGGGACAAGTCACTTACGGGTACGGAAGGCTCTCTTCATTCATAATTTTGCATTTCTGGGGTTGCGAACGCTTCAGTGAATTTAGGACAGCTTAGAAACGTTGCTCTTTTCCTGTAACTATTCTTCGTCTCACCTTAGTATGGACTATTGTTAGCCGCGCGTGCAAAAAGCGCGAGCTAGTCGCTTTGAATGAAGTTGCGGCGGCTGCACGAGTGCTCGTGCAGCAAGGGATCTAGTCAAGGCAGTCAAGGCTGGCCGCTCGCGCTAGCACAGCCTTCGCGGTTAGTCCATGCTAGGGTGAGACGAAGTATAGCTCAATCGCTTGAGGACCAACTCCGGTAACACGCGCTCGTGATCGCGCGAGCTTCATAGAAAAACACAAGGGCACATAATACCCGTCAACCGGAAGTGATAACTGCTACTGAAAGCCGCCATCTTGTTTGTCGCTGATTAGCTTGAGAATGGGTTTATGAAAACCTTGTGGCAGGTACCAGGACCCCTCCGTGAAAGTGTCCACAAAATTTTAGTTCGCGATTTGAAGAATAAAGCATATAAAACGCATATAATAATCCTCGTATTGCAACTCACTCTATAAACGAGCCTTGACGTAACGGGATCAGAATGCCGTCTCCTCAGTGCTCTCCTTCCTCCTTCCTTATCGGTCCCGCCCGTTTTCATCGCGTCGGTCACGCCGCGTCGCTCAACATATCTCGGGTTCATATTACCAGCAATATCGCGTTAAAAACAAGGACAAAAATAAATTAAGTATAGAAGGACAAACACAGCGCTTACTTACAACTCACGTTTCTTCTACTTCAAGAAGCAAGACCATGGGACAAAGAAAACAAAACCAACAAAAAAAAAAAACACAGAAGAACACCCTGGAAATTTTCTCTCATCACATTGATTACTTGGCCAAGTAGCATAATTATTTGGCGGATAAGGAAATGCTGATACACTTGTCATCCAGGTGCAGCCGATAGTTGAGACATCTGCCAGTTTGTCCGGCATACAGCTCGGGTGTCTCGGGAGATCGGCTCAATGTTGGTAAGGAGAGGATCCGATAAAGGCGTGACGTCACAATTAGTTGGTGTAGTATCATGTTACGTCACAGGTTTTGTCGAGTGACGAAATGAAAATGTGAGTGTCAAAGTTTGACCTTCTCAAATTAATTTTCCTATCAAATCTTAGCAATTTTGGTTCGATATTTTAGCAGCATAATTGAAGGTGTGTACACTTGCGCGGGGAGTGAAGACCTACGATCGCTATTTGTAGGCCGCAGAAGTTCTTTAACAAATGTTTTCAATAAAATGACGGGCACCTCCTGAGCAGATTGGTTGCACGTGGGGGAATCGGTGGCCGAGTGGGATAGCGCACACCAGATAAAAGCACCTTGAGGGAAAGCTCGAGCTGCAGAACCCAGGAATCCTGGGTCATAGCCTCCGACTACGGAGCCATAGAATGCGCGTTCGCAGATTTGGAGCGCGAAGATCTGGTAGCGCATAGCACCAAAGAGCTATTTCTTAGGAAACCTGGACCTCAGCACACAGCTTTTGCAGCGGCGAGGACCCGAAACACACTTTTTCGCTCGGGAGAAGTGTGTTTCGGCGTCTTGCCGTAGCGAGGCGCCAGTCACGTGTCTCTCCTCTCATCCGATGTCTGGCACTCCACCTTTTTCATTTCGGCGGCTGCTTCTCGTGGCGATCTGCCAGGCTTTGTCAGTATATAGGAGGCTATGCCTGGGTTCAATCCCCACCCTTGCCCGTTTCGTTCTGGACGAGCATTGTACCGGCGTAAGGTCTTGCCTCAATACTGCGTGGTGCACGTTAAAGACCCCATGATCTGACTAAATGCTGTATCTACAGCGTAAATCAGTGTCGTCATATCTCAAAGGCCTTACGCCTTATGCTGTATAAACACGAATGCCAAATTTGATTTTTACTGCGATGGCAGTTAGTGGGACAATTCGCGGATTTCGCGCCGTTGACCGCGCTCCATATCGACGCGGGCAACTTTCGGCACTGCCAAAAAATGCAACATTGACGGCACGCCACTGGACACGACTCTGATATCACGTCGCGCATCCCGTCACCTAAACAATAATAATCCCCAGATGAAGGTAACAGGGGGGACAAAGGACAAACACAAATCTCCAAACACAGCTTGGTGACTGTTTCTCGCTGAAAAAAGTCCGCCCGGACCTGGTATACAACCAGGGACTTCTTCATTTCTAATGGAGCGTTCTACCGACTGAGTTAATTAACCAGGAGTTAGACGTCAGTAGAGCAAACAGGTTTTATCAGCTGCCACCAGTCTAACACCGAAAAGGGAGAACGGCCTGCATTTTAAGGTTACGAGGTTAATGCAAATAATGCAAAGTTGCCGGAGAGCTGAACAGAAATGACGATGGTTTATTCTGTCCAGATCGCTTGCAACTTTGCAATAATTGCATTAACACCTCACCTATTGCCTGGCGTCAGCTCACAACATAATGTGACATTGTCATGTCAAGTTACGTTGCAGAGTGACGCCACGCGACTTAATGAAGTCAGGTGACACCGTGAGTCGCGTGATGTCATGACGTCACGTGAAACCTTGACGGTACGTCGAAACATAAACGACTGTTGATAATGAAAACCATAAAAAACAAAGCGTTTTCGCTACTTAGGTATGCCAGACAGGTTCTGGGGCGATGAAACGAATAAAGCTAGGTGGGGGTTACTCCGGCAAAGCCGCGGGCGTGAAATTAAGTGGAGCTACACGCTTGAAACTCGAGTGCCCGAGTTTGGAAGTGTTCTTCAGTGACCACAAGGCGGTGCTTTTGTTTGCGTGCAATAAAATTTCATAAGACGTTCAGGCAGCCACTTCATAGACAGGAATCGGTTTATGCATACAAATGCAGTTTCGTCGTTCTCTCGATTTCAAACTTGCGCGCACGATTTTCGAAGTGTTCCGTAATTACCACAAGGCAGTCCTAGTCTGGGTTCAATAAAATTATTTAACACGTTCACGAAATGCTCCCTACTTAAAACACCCTCAGTGGCTCCAAAACGCTATGGAATTTTAATCCGGTGTGCTACTTGGTTCAATACCAAACGCCTGTGCTGACTTTATGGCTGCGCGCTCGCACCTTTATCGATTATTCAGCCCATCTGCTCCGAAATGGTGCCTTAGCGACTCCCACGTCACACCTCAGATGTTACAGCGTTTCACCTTATGGGTAACGTAAATGATTACTTTTTTTTTTTTTTGCACGTGCGAATTAGCGCGTTTCCAAGTGGCGAGGATGATAGCGTGCTGAGAGGATGAGCCAAGCCTGGAGACACTTGCGGACGATCCATGCTTTCATGTCCTCCTCGCAGCTTGTATTGCAAATGTGGGCCCGTAAACCCCGTGACCACGACCGAGCAGTTGAAAGCTCTCTGAAATTTAAGCACACTAGGCTAAATCGTCCTCAAGGGCATTGCTGTGCGCAGTGCTGAGACAGTATCCAACGAATGAATGCCTCTTTGCAAGTCGACGTTAGTGTCGTATGATATGCAATGCACTTACACCAAGTTCCTCGGGTAAGCTCGACTGTTCTTTAGTTCAGCCAGAAAAGGCAATGTTGCAGAAGCGCGCTCCAGTAGCGCCGGGCATAATGGCGGCTTTTGCAATTTCTCGCGTCGTTCGAGAACTTAAGTGCGGGCGCTTAACCTATCCGCCAAAGGTAACAACTCGTCACGTTCACCGCTCCATTTACCCGCGCGAACAAAAAAAAAAAAAAATGGAGTGATTGCAGCTGCCGCGCCGAGAAATCCTCTGTTAGAACCGGCTCAACTTCCCTCAAATAACGACTTCGATTTTTTTTTATCGTGTCTCTGAAGCATCGTTTCCTTTTAAACGTAAGTTGGTAGTTAAAGTTCGCTCAAACACATCAGTGTCATGACATTGTTTATCTGTGTAGGAAGCTGTGGGACCAGCCTGAAGGCTCAAGTCATCTCGTATTAATGAGATTCTGGATTGGAAGACGGATGTTAATGTGCGATTTGAATTCCAATTGAAGGCTTCGCTTTCCTTTCTTAAAGAGCAGCCTGCACGCCGATAAATATGGGCGATGTTCAACAAGTGTTTCCAAATCTGCCTCTACACTTAAAGGGGCGCGGCCACAATTCGTTTACTTTAAGTAAATACCGCTTAGAATTCCACCTTGCCATTCATAACCTATCAAGCACTCGATAGTATCTCTCCACGTAGTGACAGTCGCAGAAATAATACCAGAAAAACGAGCAGTGTTCCCCTCCTCTACTCACAACCAGAACAAGCGACCACGTGATGTGGAGCGGATGATATTCCGCCAAAGTATATGATAGCTACGCGCTGGAATGGGCAAAGCGCAGGGCACGCGCTGAGTTTCACACATTGTGAATGTTTGGCTATTCCCGTCGTCGCAGTTATTGGGCACGAACCTCAACCCGAAAGCATGTCGAGGCATTCATTATCATGAGCCCAAGTCGAATGATCACGCAATGCTCGTGTTCACTGTATAAGCCGCAATTAAATATCCTCTCCGCGAAGATCGCCAATCTCGATGACGAAATCATCCGTACAAAAATTACCTCAGGCAGTCTATATAAATTCTGTCGCCGTCTCTTTCAACTTCCTATCCAGTCACGACGTATGAGCAATTTTCAATAGACTTCCTACATACGCTACGTCAACAGATGTTCAACCAGAAAGGTAACAGCTCGTCATGTTGACTACTTCATACAGTAGAGACGACAGAACTGCTATAAAATTTTCATCACCACGTCTCAATAAACACCATATGTCTATAGAATATTTATGTACTATAATCAATAAAATAATAGGATGCAGTGCGGAGAAGCGACATTACACCCAGTTTGAGCCTCTTTGCGGAGGCTGCTGTTTTCGACTGTGTCAAATAATTGCCGCTTCTTGCAGTGCTTTATAGTTGGAAATACAGTTCACCAATCCTTATAAAGCACATTTTGTATACATTATATGCGAAAACAAAAGGCACCATACTTGTTATCTTTTCATCTTCTGTAATGGTCCTCGTTTAAGTGATTGCCTTTCAATTGTGGGGTATATATTCGCAACTCCTGCCCAACGCTCGCACTTTCGCGAACGAACGAAGGACCAGTAGAGCGCGCACGGCGGCGCAGACGGTGTGGCAGGGATTGTCGGTCTTGGTGCTGCTGTGGCCGCGTGGTTCTGGCCGGCGTGTACGTGCATCATGCAGTTCGCTCAGCGACTTTTAAAAATTAACATGTTAATTTTCTTAACGCACATCAACATCTCCGCCACGTGTGATACGCTCCTACCCTGACGGCTTCGCACACTCTTAGAAAAAAGGGTCAGTATAGTCCTCCCTAAAGGGAGAAACGCTCTTGATACATATGCTCCTTCAGAAAGGGAGAAACTTTCGTCCCTAAGCCGGGGAGCAAAAGTTCCTCCGTCGCCTGCATCTCATTATGGCGGCCACGAATCGAGCAAATTGAGCTCAATAAGGCTTAACGAGAACACTAAGTCTATTGTACGGAGCGAGAGGAACAGCAAATAAAAAAACGTAACACGAGCTTTCCGCGAAATGTATTTATTTCTTTACCTGCAGGGGGAAGCCGGCTTCGGAAATATATTTATTTCCGAAGCCGGCTTCCCCCTGCAGGTAAAGAAACTTACGTTTCGAAAGCATGCAGTCACTCAGTCTTCTCATCGTCAGCACAGCGATGTTAAACGGAGACAACCGGCACCCAGTTCGCGCACTTTATGTCTTACCTTTGCTATTCCTCGAGCCACAATTCCTTCGTCAATCGTTGCGTCAACCGCACATCACGGAGGAGTAATAAACCATTCGCCCGCGAAACTAAACGCCGCTCTTAAAAAAAGCAAATCCGAAGCAGCCTCTTGGCTCATTTCAGCACGGTAACACGAAATTATGGCGTAGCCACGTAGCGTAAAAGGAGGTTAAATCACTTGCCACCAGATGGCAGGGTCAAGCACAGTAATTGCAAGTAGCTAGGCTAGGGGGCGCTACACTATAAAACCGGTCCCTCATAAAAAAACGCTGTCCCTCTGATTTTAGAGGGGACAACGGTGCTTTCTGGGGGACAGTTCTTTTTAAGAGGGAGATGGAAAAATAAAATAGCAACATCTAGAGGGACACCAACATATTAAGAGAGACCAAGCAAACCGTTTCCGTGGTCCCTCTGAGTAGGAAAAACCGACAGAAAAATTCACGCGTGTCCCTTTATATTAAGAGGGGACTGGTCCCTCTTAACTGTACCAATGTAGTTCAGTCAAGAGGAGAGGTGCAGGCGCACTAATCCACGGCAAAGAGTTCAGACGGCGCTAAGGCTTCGCGCCAATTCACGGAGAGCTGGAAACGGTCGTGGCCGGAGAGTCGCAAGCGTCATGCTGCTCGTTTGACTTCCTTCGGGTGAGTAATCTTGTTATATTGACGCTTTTGTTTTCGGTACATTGCGGGTGGGAATAACGAGCCATCAATACTTTCACGCTGGCTGTGAAATGCACGAGCTTTGCATGTAGAGTGAGAGTTTTCAGATGACTGCAGTAGTCCGCGGTCGCTTCCTGGATCTGCTCGTTCAGTTAAGACAAAGCGTCGCTTATCATTTGCCCTGCCGTGAGCCGCAGGGCTGTCTTTCGCACAAAACACTTTTAGTGGGCTAGTGTGTCCCAATATGTAGTACGTGTCTGTCTTAGGCTGGTGATATCAGACCATTTTCTGTCCGACGCTTTTGTCTACTTTTTAATTTCGAACGCGCGTTCGTTCTCCTCCCAGCTCAAGCTTCTAGCTTTGGCACTCCCACGCCGGCATTTTATTGCCGGCAATTTCCTTGTATTTTATCCGTGAGCGTGCACTGTCGGCATCGGGTACTACAAAGGATGGCATCACCCTCCCTAAAGGGCGGTTCAAACAGACCCGGAGTACGACGCCCGGGCCAGCCCGGGTGCCGGAACCCGTAGTGACGTAATCACCTCCGGCATCCGTTTACGGGAGCAGACGTCGCGGTTTGGTTTGAGCGGCGCGTAAGGCAAAACGAACATAAAGGCACCCTAGCTCGGGCAGTCAGTGTTCGTAAGCTTGGCTCGCCGATTTCTTTCTCGTTGTGTACTCTAAATGCTTGCGGTTGACCGCCCGAGAGCGTTGATTGACGGAAACTATGTAGGCGATTTCGCGTTTGTTTGCCATTAGAGTTCCTTACACCGATTTACACCGTAACGTTATATTGTAGACATCGTTAGCGTTCCAGGGAATATGAACTTTTGCTTCAAGTGGGAGGCGAGCAAAAAGCCATAGTGTGTGTGTATGTGTGTGATTGGGGGGGGGGGGGGAGCTTCTAATTCAAACAAAACAAAAAAGCAAAAAGGCTTTTTCCTCCGCGCGTTCGCGTTGCGTCGGCGTCGCACCAGTCGCACCGTCTGCGGAAGGAGGGGAAGGATGCAGCGGTGGCCCGGGAGGGCATTTGTTTTATTTTTATATTTCTTTGGCGTACTCTTATTTTGTTCGTTATATTTTGACGGTCGCGCCGGCGAAGCAACCGGCCATTTTTTTTTTTCGGCGCCGATCATGCTTTTGTTTTTGGAGATTTTATTTATTTTGTTTATTATCCTGCTTGTTTTCTGTGGCTGGTTGAATTTCTTTTTTCGGCGTCGCACACCTGCGAAAAGCTAGGACAGAAGTTTGCTTTTTTTCTTTTTGTATTCCCAGGCGCTTTAGGGCTAGGTTGACCATGGGCGTTAAATGACTGTTAAAAAATCTCGTTTTCAGAGTGAGGCAATGGCTACGAACGTGGACATGAAGGGAATCAGACGGGGGTTCTGCACGGATAGCTCGTGTAGAGAGCTCTACCGGGATCCTCTGCACGGTGCAACCAACCACCCGGAGTGGTGTGCTTACTGTGGCCACCCGCACACGCCCACAATGAACTCGGTAATTATGAACTTTTTGTATTCTGGAATGTAGGTAGGCTCTAGTATTTACGTTCTGTTGGCATTTGCGTCGCTTCTGAATTAATGAATAAAAGAATGGCTTGCCCCGAAATGTCTACAGAAATTAATTTTTTTAGTTGATTATGTTGCTTTCTAAAACATGCATCAGATCTCTTCTGCAGCTTCAAGCCGCAAATGAAATCCATGTTTCCAAAGCACATGGGGCTTCTAATGTTCCGATACTACTAAGTGCGTTCTCGTTTTGTCTTGGTAATACAAAAAACGATTATTGTAAATTACTTAAAACAGCAGTTAATTCTCGTGTCAAATATTAACAGTCAATGAAGTTATGTCATAAGCTAATGTCACTCGCTATTTCATCGTATACAGGTTGGGTTTTGAATCTTTTAACTGTTTGCACTTCATTTGCGCATTTGTTTCCTACCGCCTGCTTGAAAACAGGTGAAAGCGCTTCATTACCTTCATTCTAATTCCCACTCTCTGTATCTAAAGGAAAACAATATGATCCTTCATTCAGCTAAAGGTGGATGCACTGCTTCGGTTCCGACACACAATGGAGCACCATGCTGGGAAAACTGGAGGAGGTAAAAGGGGCCTTCTGCGGAGACAACCCAACAACATTCTTGAGCATTGAAGACCATCCTCCGGACTATATTGGCCAGAAGTTCTCTCATCACCTATGGTACGTGAAAAGGCAGCTGCCAAAATAGAAATGTAATGTTGACGCTGACGCAATTTTTGAAAAATTGCTGCTTGCAGGACGACCGTACCCCTGACGAAAGAGTTCCAGGACCCAAGACTTTCTTCGGTTCGGAGAAACTCTCCTACCCTGCGGCATATGGACAAACCCTTGGACTGCTAGCTCCAGTGTCTGCTCGTTGAAAACGACGAGTTTCGATTCAGTTCATATCGGCGAAGCTCAGAAAGTTGCATATGGCCGTTCAAAAACAACAAATTCTGAGCTTCTGCTGATGGCAATTGCCATCAGCAGTAATTACTCGCCGTTGGTTACTGCCATCAGCAGTAACCAACGCCGAGTAATTTGTTTTTAATTCAATGAAGCAGGTAACTACACTCTAAAACAAAAGCACAGGAATCTACTTTCCCGAACAGCACTTGGATAGCCAATCACCGTAACTCACGGAGTCAACTCAGCGAATCACGATGCCGAAACATAAGATTAGACCAAAAAACTCAGTCTGAGTTATGACATTAGCAATGCAAAACGTCACGCTTGTGTTGCTTAGTGTCACAAATCAGACTGCATTTTTTTTCGATAAAATCATATATTTCGGTATCGACATTCGCTGAGCGGCCTCTGTGAGTTATGGTGATTGGCTTTCCAAGTGTTTTGCGGGGAAGTAGACGCACAAGCTTTTTTTAGAGTGATTTTTTTGTTTTCGTGATATCGGCTGAAACAAAAAAAATTTTCAGCACGGTTGGAATGTTATTTCTAATAATAACCAAAAGGAGTCACTTTGCGGCACGAAATCTTTTGTGTGATAGTTCCAAAGAAACACCAATTTCTGGCGTAGTTCAAACGTCGTTTTTTATCTGTATAAGCTACCAGAACATCGTTATAAAATTACTATTTTGATACAGACATTTCAATATCTTTTCTTTTTTCATGGCAAATAAAACACAAGTTTATCTTTAAAGATTGTTACTGTTTAACTTGACATATTGATTCCGTTTATCAAACATAATATACCGACCAAGTTTCGATTTCGTTACGCAGCACAAAATAACTTTGGTTAAACAATATCCGCGAAAGTGCGAGAACTATATCACTGCAGTGCAGCATGTCAGCTGACAGCCAAAACACTAAGGAGCAGAAATTATACGATACAATAAGAGAGATAACCTAAATCTGGGGTCACACTGCTTATACATCAAACAAAATACATTCTGCAGACATGTTCCAAAACGAGTCACCGCGACATCCGTGCTTTGTATGCCACGTGACAAAGCTACCTCTTTAATTGGTTGCTTCCCAACGTTGTTCGCTGATTTAATCATGCGTAGCGTACAACGCACGGGTGTCGCGGTGACTCGTTTTGGAACATGTCTGCAGAATGTATTTTGTATGATGTATAAGCAGTGTGACCCCGACTTAAGGGGGACTATACCCCTGCATTTTAAGCAGGCCACCGTCCCTCTAAATTTAAGGGGGAAAATATCTCAAAAATGTCCCTCTTACTAAGGGAGACTGACCTCGAATTTAAGGGAGACGCCGTATCGCTTACTTTAAGAGGGGTGGTGTCTCACTTAATTAAGGGGGAGCGACCCCATGTAATATTAAGAGGTCTATCGCCTCGCTTAAAGTTAAGTGTGAAAAAATCGAAGAAATGTCCCTCTTACTAAGTGGGACCGGGCTTGGAGTGTAGGTACCGCCCGATTCATGTTAAACAAAAAAAAAATTATTTTCTCACGCCACCATTGCAAGCGATCTCCGGGAACCCCTATCATACATACATGTAGAGACATTAGGCATACTACAAGCATCAGGTGAACATACATTTAGCGCATACACATGCATCGCACATACAAACATCAATACAACAGCACACTAACCCGATCACTACTCCCCAGCTCTGCGTTTCAGTCTTTTATACTGGTCGTTTTGAACGTACGGAATGTTTCGATGACTCCCTAAGCAATAAAAATATTCACAGCATGTTGATTTTTTTTTCAGCAATGTCAAACATCTGAGAGTATTTGTAATGGCTCAGGGGATGAATCTCTTATTAAAAAGAAAACGCTCGATCATGTCGTAATTATTTGAAAGCCAATGAATCGAGCCGCTCCAATGCGGTTCCAAGCCATGAGTTCGTTTCCCCGCACGGTACTTCGTAGCCAGTATTTATACTGTAGTGTTTGTTTTTCTACTTGTGCTGTTCGCGCACGGCTGCAATTGCCGTCTTGAATTAATCTCTGTAGAGCGGATATTCACTCAGCTGGAAGTGATGCTTTCTAAGAGTTATTATAATGTACGCTGGAGGTTCAAGTGGCGCTAGTGTGCTGCTGCAAATTGAAGCAGACAGCAACCAGTTGGAAATTGACTTCCGGTAATGCATTTCTATGGAGAAAAGCGAGTGCAATTTATCGCTGCGCTCGATTATAAGAGCAAATATCACGAATATTTTGTACGTACTGGCACATTGGAATATTTCTCAGTCACGCAGACTAAATAATTGGTCAGTTATGGCGTTTTTATTTTAAAATCGTGGCATGAAAAACGGTGCTCAAACCGCTTTGTACATGTATTTATGTGCACTGTCGGACACTGTTAGCGCGAACATGGCATCGGCGCTTTCCACCATGGGGGATATACGTGTCAAACGAACGAAGGACATGTGGAAAACCAAGAGAGACGGCAAAAACTACGCAGCCACGTAATATAGTCCGATTTGCAATAAATAAGTACTGCTTTATTCTTTCTGCTCATGAATATGTGCAAAGATGCATGTTCTGGGTTCAAATCATCAACCGCACGCTCCAAATCTTTGCAAATAGGGAGAAGTCAGAAAACAGGTGCCCGAGAAAAACTGCCCAACATAGGAAATAATAAAAAGGCACACCTTTCATAGTCCACATACTTTATTTCTTACATTCGAATGTTTTTTAACCGACCGTAAAGATGCACGACGGAGTCATTTTCATAGAGTGACAGAACGGGCATATTAGCAATATATATAAGCGCAACCGCAATGCTAGCAAACCTTGAATACACTCTACATTCTTTTCTATCGTTAGTTTTCTTAGAATCGACGCTCGTTTTTACATACCTGCCATGGAACATAGGTTTGGGCCTGAAATATAGCTGAGCTTAACATCGTTCAGTAATAAAAAAAAATGCTGTAATTAAAGCAATTACACTTTTACAATATTAATAAATGTACATACTATGCGGTACAACCGAAATAATAAAAGTTATTTATGTTATTTTCCGGCGAAGAGACAAAATGCACGCGCGTTTTCCCATGGGAATGCACAGGAGCACCGCAAAAGTAGACTGGTTGCTGTCTGCTTCAATTTGCCTCCCGGAAGTCGCATAGACACTAGCGCTAGTTGAACCTCTAGCGTACATTATAATAACTCTATGGATGCTTCACGGGCAGAGAAATCGCTTTTCAATCAACTTGAATGCAGTCAAAGCCGCGACTTGCGGCAAGTGTACGGAGCTACGCCAGCTACGCCGTGGCGAGCTCGAAAACGTCTAGCGCTCATCCCAGCGCGCCACTTGGAGGGCAGTTTCTCCAGGAACCGTAGTATATTTAAACAGCAAAATGAAGGATAGCTTTTTTTTTCTATTTTACCTGTTTTTTCTTATTTTTAATGCTAAAATTCCATTGTAAATATACGTACTTTCCGTCATAATTTCGTACTGTCCAGTCTTTTCCCCAGAGCGCAATCGCTCCCAGGGACCGACAGTCGCATTGGCCACTTTACCGATCAGACCAGCGTTCCAGCATGACTATCCGCACGTCGATCGACTGCACCTAATTCCTCAAGTGGTCTGAAACTCTTTAATGTAAAGCGGAATGTCAACCTGTGACAACCCGCCCCCTCCAATCAAGGCCCGACCAGCGGCATCAATGCCCGACAGTTTACGTCATCTCACCTTGTTGTTACACCACTGATACGCGAACACACGGTCACATCGGCGATAATTCCACTCTTCTGTTCACTACGCACAACCCTGCCATCCCGATTGTTGCTGCTATGTTGCTGACACGCAGAAATACAGAACCACGTTGAACGCCGGTTGGCATTCGGCACGGGAAACAGAACCGAACTCAGCACGGAAGGCACCCAGGCAGCCGGCAGGAAACCTGCCTGTCTTGGACGCAGGGATTGTCAATCTTGGTGCTGCTGTTACCGCGTGGTTCTGGCCAGCGTGTTCGTGCATCACGAAGTTCGCTCCGCGACTTTTAAAAATCAACATGTTAATTTTCTTAACGCACATCAACATCTCCGTCACGTGTGATATGCTCCTACCCTGGCGGCTTCGTAGTTGTAGCCAAATAAATTAACTTTAGCACTCTGACCAGCGGCAGCGAGCAGGCGCACGAGAAATCCCCGTCTCTTCCGCCATCTTGCGACCACCGCCCTGCTACATGTAGGGCGTTGGAGTTGCGAATTGTGGTAGAGTAGTCAACACAACTGAATTACTAGTGTTATGAGTGCTCCGTGGCGTGTTGATTTGTGATGTCTGCGTATGTGCACACGGCAAGTGGCGAGTGCATGTTTCCATGGATGTATCGTGACAAACGTAAAATTTATATTGAAAATTTTACCTTGCTTCGCGAAAAACGGACATATTGTTGTGAGAAAGGGGACGGAAACGTTCTTAAAAAGTCTATCTGTTTTCTATGCAGTTCTATAGAAAGGCTACTAAAACAATCAAAAATATATAAACAGTGGATAGAAAAGTGAATACATTTTCTTTAGAACATCTACAGCCTCCTATACACTATTTCTGATAAAAACATCTAGAAAGTGAATTAATATTTTTGCAAGGGCGTTGTTGACGACGCCAACAGTGCGACCTCCGGAACTTCGTTATCAAGCTTTTTGCGAAGGAGAGAGCCTGGAAGAAACTTCCGCTTTGATCCTTGAAATTACGAGGCGACAAAGAGACTTCCTGTTCAGTGGCGTGGCGTGAGGGTATACGTGGGTCCCACTAGGGTCCGTAAGCTTGTGTAAGGTGAGGAACATTCCTACCCAATATCGTTGCATGGTCCCTTTAACTTGTGTAGACTGACGAGCGAGCATGGCTGTAAGCTAGGTGCTTTAGCCATCAGGCGCCGCCATATATCGGCGGAGCTCCGATAAACGCGACTCATGACCGATGGCCTTCTCAGCTTTTGTAAGAATGGCGCGTGTGTCTCTTCCTTCCGAAAATGACACAGATAAGCGTGCTGAGCTGTGGGTAATAAAATCATGATGTCAAAACGCCAAGCTCTTATTGGCTGATGGAAAAAAAAAAAGAAGAGTGGCTAGACCTCAAGGCCTCTAGCATTAAGGTCTACCTACTATACTTTCAATCAAAGCCAATCAAAGATCGGCGTCCTCTTGACGTCGCCGCAAAAAAAGCAGACGACTTGCTGTCCGCATTGGCCGTCTAAAACATCGGCATTGTCTGAAAGGGTGTTCGACATCTAACTGGTGTTGCAAAATTTCTGCCCGTGGGTACTTTCACGGTCGTTCAATTCTGGTATTAGTACTAGTAGCACAGCTTGCAGTCGTGTAATAATTACTGTGTGATAAACGCTAAAAATTCCACATTTGATTTCCTGCCTATCTGGTCGTCTTCGCTATCCATAGGTGGTAGTGATGCCACCTCACTTAATGGCGGATCACAATCACGCAGCTTGAGTGTCCATGCACCGAATTTCACAACTGAACACTCATTTTCATCTTAATTGAACTGTGTTATGTAATAAAAAGAAAGGACTTAAATACGAAGAGAAGGATGACGTGTTGTGATACTAGGGAAATAAAGAAGTAAACAGACATATTGTTGTAAACACCGAAATATGTGTTCTGACGAAATAGTAGATCGCTATCTTGTAAATAGTGTACAGCTCATTACGGGACCACATTTAATTAGTAACCACGGATGCACTGGGTTTTCATAAGTAAATAAAACGAACACTAATCTATTCAAAATTATCTATGATATTAGACTGTGTAAACACAGTTCGTAATTCTTGTTTTCGCCAGTATGCCAATTTCAAACAAGACAGCACCAATGGCGGACATTCACACCGCCAGGGCTAGAAAAAGCGCTTAAAAAAGGAAACAAAAACAAACAGCGTTCCTCGTTTCATTGAGTTGCTGCGTTGCGTATTTATTCACTCAGTTAAATAATTACCAACCGAAATAAGTATATTTGCTCGCTCTCAAGTGTACCCAATCTATGCACATTGAAAATATTTTCAATAGAAGCTTATAAATTTGCCAGCGGGAAAGTAATCGGAAACAGTTAAGGGTTAGCACACATAATACGTATGACACTGTCTTAGAGTAATTGAATGATAATAAAAAAAAGAGCGAGTATTGTCTTGAGTACGCGAAGAGTAACTAATTAGTGGCTTGCATCGTTTCACCCGTACGCACAAAAATCTGTCCGTAACAAAAAATGAAAAAAAAGAAGACCGCAATTCGTTTTCCAGGAGCTGTCACGGTTCATCAACAAGAAAACAAAAGACAGAGGGAAGAGTCGAATAAAATGAAAGCACACATACCTGGCTTCCAGCCCATGGCCCGGTAGTGTCAGAATGAGCAAAAAAAACCCGAACGCAGCCAGAAAATCAAGGGCAGTTCCGGCACTCCGCATGACTCCTCAGCTTCTCCGAAGGCGCAGCATGAAGGCGCAGCGACGAAGCGAATCCCCGACGGAGAAGAAACAACTGGCGTCGAGCACGTTGTCGTCGCCGCCGAACACTTGAACGTTGACGGGCCTGAACCCCGGGAGCGCACGCTGCTCGAACTGTGGCCGACGTGGCTGTGCGGCGCCGACGCCGGCTTGTCTCGACTACGGCCAGCCGTGCCGCGCGGTCCGTCTGCCGGGACTCGAGGCGCGAGAGAGGAGAAGGAGGAAGGAGAGAGGAGGTGCGCACGTGACCTCAGGCCCCGGTCCATGAGCTCTGTCCCTCTCGCATTGTTTGGGGGGAAAACAAGACGGGCACTCGTGGGGCAATAAACAAGGTTCCTTATAATCTCTCTCCTGTTGTGCTTTATATAGCATAGTGCAGAGAGGAGCACAAACTCCTCTGAAATTTTTTTGTTGCTTTTTTGTTTTATTTTATTCGCGTCTCATTTGTGATTGCGTCGAGAAATCTGTTATAATGTTTTCTAACTTACTGAAAGCTGTCAATAAGAATAATTACTGTTATTTAAAGGGGGGGGGGGGGGGAGTTTCACACTCTAAAAAAATCTCGTGCGTCTACTTTCCCGCACAACGCTTGGAGAGCCAATCACCGCAACTTACGGAGGCAGCTCAGCGAATGACGATGCCGAAACACGTGTTTAGCCTAAAAAACGCAGTCTGAGTTGTGACATTAAACAATGCAAGCGTGACGTTTTGCATTGCTTAATGTCACAACTCAGACTGCGTTTTTCGGTCTAAACCTATATAGGTTTCGGTCATTCTCTGAGCTGTCTCCGTAAGTTGCGGTGATTGACTCTGCGAGTGTTTTGCGGGAAAGTAGACGCACGGGCTTTTTTTAGAGTGCAAGTGTTGTTTTTCTTCTTTCCGGCTTTGCTCAACCGGAAAGTTTCGAGGAAAGCTCGGATATCTGACCAGGCTTAGCGCGCATTAGAGGCATCGGAAGGTCTCCTCTAGCCGAGCGTCGGCTTGACGCGTCTCTGACCAAAGCGACTAAAACCAACGTTGCTTTGACGTTTTCTCTTCGCACTTCCGCGCTTTTAGCTTTTATGCTTCGAAGGCGCTGGAACCTCCTGTTACCATAAAATATATCCGAACCGGATCAGTGACACAAATAAAGCCGAGTACGTATACTCCAATCCAACCAATCGCGCACTGTGAATGCGCAGCGAACCTGCGCTCTTTTCTGCGCGTGATTGGTTTTAGTCTGCGGTAGCAAACCCTCAAAGAAAGTGCAAATCAAAATCAAATGCAAATCAATAGGAATAAATCTCCATGACGATGCACTTTTTGGGTTGCCTGATTGGATACTTCGGATATGAGCGACGGCTATGGTCGGACCTTTAGGGTGGAGCGTATAGTACGGCGATTTATTCCTTCCGACGCTCATAGTTTTTGTGTTTATATACTTGATTTTCGGGGTCGCTTTTTACGCCACATTGTGCCCAGTCGGCATGATAAACGCGAGAGAGCCATACATGTTTCTAAAGCGCGAATCAAGTTAGTGTTTTTGTAAGTTACTGTTTTTGTAATGTAAATTTATGTGATCGGAGCCCCGCATAAAAACGACTTTTTCGCCGGTGTTTCTGAAATGTTAAAAAAAATAAACTTAACACTTTCAAATATATATATATATTTTTTTATTGTAGGAGCTTAAACTATTGCCCTCAGAAATGCTCGATTGGCCGCGTTAGGCCTTGTATCAGTGCGGCTGAGCATTTCTGCGTTGATCACTTTAATTTCTCCTAAGGATGCTTTGTATCTCTCATCACGGAAGACACAATCTGTACCGCAGAAAGATTATACAGAACGCAGATGCAAATCAATAGGTTAGCGAGGGACCGTAAATATTACTATCTCTAAAGTAACGTCCCCATCACGTGTCGAAATTGCTTCCTTTTTGAGTCACTTTTCTCATGCACGCTTCTACACAGTGATAAAATGTAAACAGTTACTTTTCTTTGTATTGATGGTAAGCCTAACTAAAATGAAGAAAAAATCAGAATCTGAATGATCTGAATGCAACATCCCCTTTAAAACGGTTCGCACCAATGTTTGAATTTTTAGTCGTTTTTAGTCATTTGACGATTACGTCTAAACTCTCCAAATATCTTGAATATCCCTGAACTGTGGACAGCTCACATCATGTTATCACTAACAAAACTTTAATATGCGTAAAATCTTGTCACAAAACATACAAGACGCATTATGCCTTATATATGAGCTTCCTTCCATAACACGTGCGGTGTTCCACCGGGTGTTTAGACATTTAGTATGCACACCTTTCATGACCTTTTGTTTAGGGTTGTGCAGCGTTTTATATACGTCGAGACGCACATATTGGCTAGGGTACTGCGCCTGCTAGTCGTTTGCTCGTAATGTATAAAATCACCTGTAAAAAGGACGCATGGTGCGATGGCATCTTATTCTTCGTACGAGTCTGCGGCCTGGAAACTGCTTATTCTCTAAATTGGGAGCGGAAATTGAGTTACATTTACCATCATGGTAAATTAACTGATCCTGAGTAGGACATTGTTTTGTTTCGTTTTGCTTTCGGGTGAGTTTACTTAATTTGTTAAAACAAATTCACAAGCAACGATTTGGCGTCTTCTAGAGATGGTACGCCAAAACAAATATCTTCAAAGAACAACCCTCTTAAAGCAGCGTTTTATGAAAATTAGTATTGACATTAGCCGCGTGGTACTACGTGTTGCTTGGAAGTAAAGTTATATTATAAAAGGAATAGCATACATAAGTGGAAAACGTGCGCGTTGGCTGCAATTAGGCGTTACCGAAAGTGTAAACCCAAGAACGAAAAAAAACCAACTACACATCCATGTTGTTTTGTTGTTTTGCCGTCCTTGTGTTTATTATGCTTTCAGTAACGTCTAGCAGAAACAAGACACGGACGAATGCAGTCTCAGCGAAGCCAAACCGGCGATATGTGCTGTCGAATTGTTGAAAAAAATCCTTATTGTCACTTTTTGTGGAAGCCACAAGGTATGTCACATTACCAATTCCACATCTTCATTAAAGCACAATGACACGTTTTGGTAAAACTTTCAAATGAACATGTTAGAAAAAAAGATGGTAAAAACTCCTGTTTTCTATTACTATAGTATATAAGATGTTTGAATATTTTTGCCCAGAGTGTAAGAGCATAAAGAAGGAAGCCATTTATTTAAGCATATTTTTAGCATTTGAACAATTTACAGGTCCAGGAACATAATTTTCCACCTAATAAAATAAGTAGAGCGCTCTGATACCTTCGAATTTAAATTATAATATAAACAAATAAAGCTCTAAGAAACTAACGTGGCGAAACATTGCAAGCTGACTGAACAAAACATTACCAGTAAAGTTTTCAAAGATATGAAAACCCCTGAGTTAAACTATGCGGTGTCAGGCGACGGCGGAGGATTCGCTTTGGACAGGCGCCCTTTGCTTGGCCCGAGGGGATCAATGAGCGTTTACTCCATTCTCGGCATAAAAAATGAATTGCCTAGGCCCAACGCGTGCATTGCACAGCCGCATAAACTGCCTTAGCTAGTGGAATTTTAATATTGTTGGAGACTAAACATATAAATTCTAATGCGGTATGTTTCGCCAAAGAATGATATACATTGAAAAAAAAAACCGCTTGAAATGAAGAAGCGGTTTCTCCAGAATAACGTCATCGACCGTGGTTGACGTCAGATTACGGATAAAAAGTGATGATTAGCCAATTAATTAGGTTAAATTGTTCAATTAACTTTTGATATTTTCACCTTAGCAGGCACATTTCAATTAGGGATGTGTTGTCCATGGCCAATCTTTTCCACAGTTGTTATGAGAATTCAGTCAGCGTAATTATGCTTCGCTGTCTTTAAAAGACTCAGCACTCCAACAAGAAGTCAAACATGTGGCATGACTACTGATTTCTTATTCTGGCAAAGACTTTGAAATTCGTGACGCATACTCGTGGCGCCCTAACTTATTAGTCATCACGTTCCTACGCATTTGTATTAACTATAAGATTGCTACGGTTTAAATTTATCATCGTGGAACGTATTACTCAATAAGTATTTATATTTTAGTATTGGGGAAAATCACGTTTAATCCGACATTTTGATAAAACATGTTCTCCGTTCAAATTTTATTCAATCTGGAAAAAACAACCTTTCGGCTCGTATCTTACGCGCTTACCTGCTCGTTGTTTACGTCCTGTGCATTTTATTGCAGGAGGTTCGTCTCCGACGTCAAACCAGAAAGATACAAACGCTGTAAACTTTAATGGCGACATCTTTTTTAAAATTTTTATTACGCGTCAACGTTAATATGAACAACGCGCAGTGAATTAACCCGGTGTACCGGGCTAGTAAGAATATTTATTTTGTTTGGGCTCATAAACGGAGTATGGAGAGGTGAAAAGTTTATCGACTCGGGGCCCGGATGTGCCTCGTACAAATACAGTAAAGGTATAGTAAGTTGACTACATGTTACAGACACCGAGAGCTTAACGACCGCAGGGCGTGTAGATTGCCATGCATTTCTTTATCGTTCCAGAGTCGATGACACTGCGGCATTGGCCGATAAGGACGTCCAAGAGCCAATCACGAAGCTAAAAGCATGAACATAAGAGAAGCCACGCCCTGCGTTCCTTGAGCTATCGGTTACTCATAGTACGCGTGCTTTATTGCTTGAATAGACCTTTCAATCCGGCTGCTATTCTTCTCTTGGAAGCATGGTTATGCTTACCACGGTCTTAGTCATTGCCGAGTACATAATTATTTTTATTAGTAATGCAAATCGAAGTTTGGGTATGGTCTCTCTCGTCAAAACGTCATGTAATAGAAGCTTCACACGAAGTGCTATTCAAGGCTTGTTTATGCTGGACGTCTAGGTTTTGACACCCCGCGTTCACCAGCTCCCCGCGAATGTAACTGTTGCAGCAACGGCGATGCGACGTCGAGGTATTCCTGATAAAGAGATGCGAGCTTTTTAGAGCGCAGCTCTTAGGCGCCCGTTTCCGGCTTGAGCGGCGTCGGCGTCGGCGTCGCCGTCGGCGTAACCGCAAGGTCACGTGACCCTCCCCAAGGTCACGTGACCCCCAGGTCACGTGGCCCCCCCAGGTCACGTGACCCCCAGGTCACGTGACCCCCCATTTCACGTGGCCCCCCAGGTCACGTGGCCCCCTGGTCACGTGACCCTCCCCCCCAGGTCACGTGACCCCCCCCCCCTCCGCGCCTTCCCCCCCTCCTCAAGAGCTGCGCTCTAATTCGGCGTTACAGGGAGTTGTAAACGGCTTTCATTTTTTTTTCTTATACTTTACTTAGGGCGGGTCCACCTTTGGTGACTCGAAGGCCTCAGCGTGCACTGGTAGAGGTTACGGAGGTTGCATGCATTCAAGTTTTAATACTTTTATGTTTTGCGGCGAGCACTTTTGAGGCTCGAAGAAGTAGCTTTATTATTCAAAACGTGGCTAGTTACGGGTATTTTGGAGGGTGGATCCGTTTGATTTGAATAAAACAAGAAGTGTAATGAAGAAAGAAGTAAAAGAAGAGAGAAAGAGAGAGAGAGAGGGAAAAGTTGTAGTTAGTGTTGTTTCAAAATTTGTCTCAGCTGGCTGGCAGACAAGCGGCCAGGAACTACTACTGGAAACACATCAAATAATGCTCAAGTATTTTTGGACTTCGTCATAAAACGCCCTATACACTTTCAGTAGTTCCTCCATATGTGACGTTCTGAGACGCATTTGGAGCACCGATATTCACTCTTCCTTGAACCAAATTACAAAAAATGAACAACGCAAAAAAAAAAAAAAAAACGAAGGACAAGAAGGCAGAGGGAGCGCTTGCTTTAAACGGTGAATACCCCACCCCGTCTTCTAATATTTAGTTGTTGTTTTTTTCGTCACTGTTTACCTTTTATAACCATGTTCAGCTAACTGGCCGAATTTTTCACCGCACTGCAATTCCTTGAATCTGTTTAGAGCAGGCGGAACCCGGCACCAGTTGTCATGTAATCACAGTAAAAACACGGTGTTTTCCCGTTCTGTCACTGAGATTGCATGAGCATTAAATTAGTAGCCAATCACTCTTCTTATTGTTTCAACTCATTAAGACATATAATCTCATTCTGTCCTTAATTAACAGGAAATAAAGTGGCAGTAGTTCTGTGTCAAGACACGGGAGTGAATGCCGTACCAAATATCCTAAATGAGATAGAACTCTGCAACCATGCATATCGATATTCGTATCATGCTTTACTGCGTGACTTGTAAATCAGCTTTCTCTGATTGAAGAATAATTACGAGATGCATGGCATGCCAATAAAAGCGGCAGAGCGATGCACTTCACTGGAATATGTTCCGGCGGTGCGCTAGCGCGCACCTCGCTCCGACGTTGGTTTTGACTCACTGGGCACGTACATTTTAACACCTGACAAGTTATGATGATTTGGAGAAAAAGTTCCTGAGTGCTGCATGCAGCCATCGGGACGACGTTGCTTTATCCGGTTGGTAACGGCGCCGCGGTTGGTGCTTCAATGTTGCCTGCTCCAGCTGGTGAACGTGCGCTTGAACGTTGCAAAGCAGGGCCTACCCTTCGTGATTTACGGAGGAACAGAAAGGGAGAGAGAGAGAGGAGAAGGAGAGGGGGATGATGCTTAGGTAAACATGCCTCAGTGACTTGCGCAAGAGTCTTAGCCGGCTGCCAGATTTACTTTCGCATATTGGTAAGCACATCTGAGGACTGGCTAGAGACTACCGCGTGAATCACTGAGGCGTGTTTATCTAAGCCTCCGCTCCCTTCTCGTCTGCTTTCTCTTCCCATAATGCAGGCAATTGGACGTCCATGAAAACGCGCCAATAAAAGAGCCTAAATTGACCCGTTGACTTCGCAAGTTTTTTTCGAGTACGGGTCCGGTAAATAAATCGCTTATGCCGATACCAAGATTCTCGGTAGAAGCAGAATTCAAAGAGCACGCGAACTGCAAGAAGAATATTTTATCAAGAAGAGGGGACCCCTGTGCGTCAGCGACACGTCAATAGCATCGTATAATGCTGATTCGTTTTTTTGATAAATATATGTAAACGGGTTTATGCCCTTGTATCTCGCGCATGTGTAGCATGGGTGACGATAAGTGTATCTGATATATATGTACAGGGTGTCACAAAAAAAATTACACATTCTTTTTTACCGCAAAAATAAACTAGTCATTGCCGAACGCTCATTCTCCGCCCAAAGGCAGAGCTAGAGGTCACAACCAGGTGCCAAAGTTTCAGCCCGATCCGATACCTTAATCAAAAGTTATAAGTGATTTTCTAAAAATTTCAATGGGAAAATGGCGGCCGACGGAGGTTTCAAATACATGGGGCTCTATGGCACCAGAAACCGAAAACGGGCGAAAATGGGCTCCATTTTCACAATAAACTTTTCAGAAAATCACTTATAACTTTTGAATAAGGTATCGGATCGGGCTGAAACTTTGGCATCTGGTTGTGACCTCTTGCGCTACCTTTGGGCGGAGCATGAGCGTTCGGCGATGGCTAGTTCATTTTTGCGGTAGAAAAGTATGTGTAATTTTTTTTTGTGACACCCTGTATGTACTTCCATCATCCTTTCCCAATACAGTTGTGAGTTGCACCCGTGTTTGTCTTCTATCTTGTGTACGTCTTTTTAGCGCTTTTAACCATGGTTCAATACAGTCAACATCAACTAGCCCAACAACAAGTTCTTTTACAGAACAAAACACCACTTTGCGGTATCTGTTGCTCAGAGTCAGCAAACGGTCTAATTTTGTAACACAACAACCATGTGTGTACTTCGGCAGATATTCCCAGCACATATCCGTGCAAAATATCCACCAAAGGTACTCCCAGAGAGATCTCTCAAGACATTCTTCTTCTGCCCTAGAGAGTTAGCGAAAGGAAAAACGCGGGCTCACATGATTCGCGAACATACGTGTGCGTTATTTTTTACTGCGCACTTCGTGAATGACGTCCAAGCCGCCTGACATGATCTACGGCGTACCATTAACCAGACCGCTCCGTGATAACCTGTGCTCCATAATTTGGGTGGATTGCGCATCTTTTTTTTCCGCGTTGGAAGCGAGGTAGCTGCAGTTCCGCCTTGTTTTCTAACTTGTTTGTTTGTTTCTTCCTTGTCTCACGCCATAGCAAATGTCACGTCGTCAGCTTGCCAAACTTCGATTGTTTTCACTTCCGAGCAACTGGAACAAGGTGTCTGAAGCCTCGAGGAATTCTCACGTAGACCTTGATAACGGTTAATGTAGAGCTAAAGGTGAAAAAACG
The DNA here is from genome assembly GCA_013358835.2 of Ixodes persulcatus. Lineage (NCBI taxonomy): Eukaryota > Metazoa > Arthropoda > Arachnida > Ixodida > Ixodidae > Ixodes > Ixodes persulcatus. The sequence goes on along the minus strand of JABSTQ010011487.1, from coordinate 42,238 downwards.
AAAAAGCAGTATCGCGGTAGTGTTTTGATCAAGGTTTTTTCTATCGAAGGCGTGCAGCTTGGTGACGGAATCTGAGGGTTGATCTGATCCGTGGTCGTTAAAAGTCAAACGCTCCGGGTTGTTTTCGAGCTCAATCGCTCCAACACACTGAGGCGCGTGGAATGTACGGGCTGTCACAGATAGACCGTCGCTCGAGTGCTTCACCTGTCAGACAGTGACGTTGATCCGGAAGTATTTCCACTTTGTATCAGCTTTTCGCGTTCAGGAAGTGCTTGTGTTTTGGCTTGGTACTCTTTTCTCTTGGTGCGCTACTGACGAACGACAAATTCTGACTTTTCTCAGCAGCCCGAGTGTCGCCCTACATAACGTCGGAGAGTCTTTGTTGTTCGCACCTTGGCTAGCGTCAGTCACGACAGCTGTGAGGCTGATCCGATGGCCTTCTATTTTGGGGTCGCAGGTGCTATTTTAACGTGACGACACGTCGGCTCTTACTTTGCGCTTTGTTTCGTGTTCGGCTCTTTGTTACTGTGAACTTCGCGCTTCAGTAAGTGCGTTTCGGTTGCCGTGGAATCGCACGGGGCACGGGGCCAGAGATCGAGAGATGGGGTCAGTGGCAATGCTGCGACTCATGGGTCCTCGTTTCACGCCGCATTGAGTTTTCTATAGAGGGTTTCAAATTTGGTCCTACTGATTCGGAGGCTCTCAATTCCCTCTATGTTTTGTTGGCATTTTTAGCCAATGAAAATGAGGGTGACAACTCAAGGCCAGGCCTGAGGTGGTGTTAAGTACACCGACGAGGTGTGGGTGTCTTGAAATGCGATGATCATTATCTGTTTAAAGTAGCGGTGTAAAGCAACCGGCATGAAATGGAAAGTAAGTGACGTCAGATGTAAACAACGTGCATTCAACATTGCAACGAACAAACAGCAACAAGGAGAAAGAAACGTCTGTTTACTACTATTTTCGCTGAACTAGTGACACTGTATGTACATAGGACGCTTCGACGCTCATGTGCTGGAAAAGTTTTCTCAGCTGTTTTACACACTAAAAAATTCCATACCCTTGAGTGTGTGAAAAGCCTGTTTCATAGGCTTACACCCATGGTGACAACCGTTCATTATCCTTATTTTGTGTAATACATTCATTTTAATGGTAAAATAGGAATCTGTTGCATGAAAGGCTTAAGTCCTTAACCGTTTCAGTTTTGAGAAATATTTGACCCTCAACTGCATAATTGTTGTGTTCAAAATTACATTTGTTGCCGTCAAAATCAAGTTGCTAGCAACAAAAAAAAAATGAGGAGCACTATTAAAAAATAAACAAGGCTGCAATCCGTTGGCAGAGCCTCAAACTAAGCTGAGAGCGAGTCTGGTTCGTCTAAAACGGTTGAGTTCGTAAACGGGGGAAAGCAGACGAGGTATACTCGTCCTGGACGATTTGGGGGCGTTTCCATATTGACGAGCTAGGTTCGTTTAAAACGGTTAAGGGGTTAATATTTTGAGAAGTGTAGAAATACTGTAGAAAAGGGTGCTACAATAAAGTGGGGCGAGAACAGTTAATGAAGGGTTTTCGTCCTTCTATGTGAGCTTTAGTGGAGATAGTTTTAGCGACAATGTCAAATAAGTTTTTTTTTGTACAAATTTATTTAACTTTTAGAAATTCCTCGAACTTATATAGAATATGCTTGGCGCGACATATTGACTAGAACAAAGAAATGTACTTGTAACCATCGTAAGAGCGGAGACTATCCCCTGCGAATACGAATAAGTGTCTGAATTGTTGAGTACATAGCGCGGTAGGACAGTCAACATTGTGGTGGTTCCTCTCGTGCGCGATTTACTGCGTAGGTAGGTTTTTTTTTTGTGCGTGAAAGAACTGCATGCCATGCTTGATACTTATCAGCCTGTTGCTCGTCGAAATATCCTAGAGGGTATGCTAAGATTGCCAGAATCCTATTTTGGGGTGTTTACCAGCAGTCTAAAGGTGACATGTAACACTCTTAGGGTGTTAGCCCTGGAACAAGCTGACCAACACCAATAAGGGCGTGGAATGTTTTAGCGTGTAGAGTACAAAAGCAATTAGTCAAATTCCTTTTTGTAGTGATTAAACTTTAGTTGAGATGAATAGCCCGAGTTTCTACAGTACATATTTGTGAATGTAAAGTCAACATATTATAAATGCTACAACGTTTAGAAATACGGAGATTAAAATGATTTATATATAATAAAAAAATACACCATGCACCGGAAACCAGACGTATGTTTTCACCCGCTGTCTCACAGGAAATGACACCAAAACTTATGACTCACAGCAATGCCACCAAAGCACCAGACACATGTTTTCACCCGTAGTCTCCGAGTCGTGCACGTACCCCGTTGAAGTCTCTTGGACGGCTTGTTTCGTTTTTCATGGCTATCTTTCCAAGGTATTTTTTTAATTCGTAAGCCCCAAGTGTGCTCAAATCGGTTGTCAGTGCTTATACAGTCATGTCTCGTTAATATGGACCCCGTTAATATGGATACCCCGCAATATGGACACCAGTTTCGGGGACAAACTGGGAAAATACGTGCATTTTTGTCTCGTTAATTTGGAAAACTCGCATTATGGACGACTTTTTCGGGGAACGGAGGCGTCCACATTAAGGAGACATCACTGTACCCTAAAAAAATGTTACTCTTCCGGTTATTAGAAAACAAAATGAAAGCCGTTTACAACTCCCTGTAACGCCGAATTAGAGCGCAGCTCTTGAGGAGGAGAAGGGGAAGGTGTGGAGAGGGGGCTATGCCTTTCCTCCTCTCCTTTTAACCTCCCATTTAAGGAAAAATTTTCCGCTAAATTTGGCGGGGAAAGTTTTCCGCTAAATTTAGCGGGGAAATTTTTCCGCTAATTTAGAGGGGAAAATTTTCCACTAAATCTAGCGGGGAATTTTTTTCGCTAAATTTAGCAGGGAATGTTTCCCGCTAAATTTAGCGGGGAAAATTTGCACTAGATTTAGCGGGGAAAATTTTCCGCTAAATTTAGCGGGGAAAATTTTCTGCTAGATTTAGCGGGGAAAATTCTCCGCCAGATTTAGCGAGGAAAATTTTCTGCTAGATTTAGCGGGGAAAATTTTCCGCTAAATTTAGCGGGGAAATTTACTCATGCACCGCGCGGTTACGGCGACGGCGACGCCGACGCCGGCGGCGACGCCGAAGCCGACGCCGCTCAAGCCGGAAACGGGCGCCTAAGAGCTGCGCTCTAAAACACTATTGTCACTGCCAGGTTAAGGAGACGTAGGGCGTTACTTCATATGTTTGTGTTTCTTACAGAGCGATTCGCTCTTTGGCCTTTTTTGATGGCACATAACACAGTGGCTCATACCACAGTGCTGCGGAACTATAATAAGATACACGGTACTTGCCACGCCTCCTTGTGTTTCTGAAACTATCGGTGACTATTGTCCCGTATTATGCGTAATGTAGAGATGAGAAACTATTCGCTTAATCCGCTAGCAAATACATTGATGCACTACTCGTCAACTGATTGTTACCCATTAGTATACGTCAAATTCGACACTTCGGTTCCGTGACCCTCGTTTTCGTAGCTGCTAAACTCAATCTAAACGTTCAACCACTGGAGAGACTTGTGCTCCTCCGGAACGTCATAATGTTAAACTTCATAAATTTGAAATTACGCTTGTAAAATTTAAAAATGTATTTACATCCCCAACGTTCATGGACATCAACGCTCCGCCGCATGCACTACAATTTCAGCTGAACAACAACGAACATCGCAATGTTCCCCGGGAATATTTTAGATGACAGTTTAAAAAATGAATAAGCAGTAATTAAAATTTCAAACACGTACCGTTTTTAATTCACGGCTCTGCCAATTTTTGCATTCAATAGCCCACATTAACAAAATTTTAAGTTTCTGGTTTTCTTGAGAGAAGATCGCAACGTACAACAAATAAAACGGCGAGAGAACGCGCGTTTTGATGCAGATGTTCTTTAATTCTGATATCTTTACCTGCGCTTATGCGGAGAGCAAGTTGTCTGGTTCTTGCGCAGAAGTTTCGGTGACGTCAGAACTGCGCTTAACTCTGATTGGCTGATTGAAAAAATAGTGGGTAGACCTCAAAGCATCTAGCATTGAGATCTACCCACTATTTTTTTCAGTCGGCCAATCAGAGCTCGGCGTCGTTCTGACGCCCCCGCAACTCCTGCGCAAGTAGCAGACGACTGGCTCTCCAAATAAAACGCGTCACGGTGCTGTTTGTTTTTCTTTAACGTGTTCATTTTCGCGTTTGTTGCAGCGGGTCGCGGGCTGGGTGTCACTGGAAAAACCCTGGCCATCTGTAGGCTGGATAGAGCGCCTCCGGAGGACGTATATGGCCCGCTGCCCGGGGTTGGGACACCTAGTGCGTCACCTCGATAGCGCTAGGGCAAAGCGTCCCCCTTGGATTCCAGTTGACAGTTCTGAATCCTGGCCGAGGTGCTCGCAATTCTACGGAGGCTGTTTGTGGAGACTCGCGATCTGTAACCGAGATCTCGGTTTCAGGTCAAACGATTCCCAGCAGGTCTAAAGCTGGGATCACCAGTTGTTCTTTGAGGCGTGTCAGATGCCCTTCGATTGGTTTGACACGAAAAACCCTCAAGTTTGCATTTTTAGACCCTTGCGTATAACCTATCTATCTCTTTGTTTCTCATTGAAGGTATGGAAGCCTCAATGGGAGTAGAATGCACCCGAATACAGAACTCGCACATTTGTAATAGGGGCTTGCTAAAAAATATACAAGTAAATTTAATGTACCATGATATATATAAAATAATGACAAGATGAAATAATATCGCGAATGACATTCTAAAGAATACGACCCTTGTCATTTAATACTACAAATATCGAAGTGAGTTAGGGGCAAACTATAAATGTTGAATATTACTCACCTGATGTCCATGTAGTCCTGAGTGAGTTGAAGTGATGCTTATGGTCGTGCGTGTTTTTATATCAAACCCGAACTTTAATTCAATTAATAGCTTTTTTCAGTGCGAGTATGTGACTCGGTACAAAAAAAAATAAGTTTGTATGGCACAGATTAAATGCCCAAATGAAATTTGTCGTATTTCTTATGACACAAAGGTGCGGAGTATAATGAAAGCTTTTTCGTTCTAGGCAGCAGGCACTCAAAAGAGGGAAACTGATCGAGACGACAAGAACTCAACAAACCTCAACTTCCAGCTTTCTTCCCTCCCAGAATACCTTGCCTCTCGACTCTAAAAAACTCGAAATTAAAAAAACTGTTAGGGGTTCTTTGGCTTGTCCATATGCGCACTAAGACGTTATTTTAAGCACTCACTAAAAGGCGTCTTTGGGAAAAACCTATAAAAAGTTCTCTTCAGCTAAAAAGCAAGAACGTTCTTGAAAGGTTTTTTGACTCACTGAAAACACTTTCAGCTCGTGAAGAACGGTTTCACCTCAAGCACTATCGCCCCGTGATGCACCTGAAATGCTACTGTGCGATGAAAAACTCTTTCGCATAAAAAAAGGAGCTTAATATAACCCCTTTTTGTTTTTTCACAAAAAAACATTTGAGGGCGTACTTAAAATAACTTTTTAGGGTGCAAAATATGGACAAGCCGAAGAAACCCTAAAAGTTCTTCTATGATTATGTCGTTTAACACCTGAAACTGTGATGCAGAAAAGGAACAAACACTTGTAGTCGAAGAAACAGGCACAGAAGGAAACATCTCAAATTAGGCTAACTGGTTTATTTCTCAGGCATCTTATATATACCCACACAGCCACTCTTAACCACCTTCCAGGCGGAGATCTCCTTTGTTAAAGACCAGATTTTTTAGAGTACAAGCGGGAGAACGATGTTTGCAGGTGTGATGGCATCGCCACGGGGACTTTGCTCTGTCCGTGGCACACTTCGTCCCGCTTGGCTCATTACGTGAACTGTTTCTCCTGGCGTACGCGGTCCGTGCTGGCACGCTAAGCAGTAAGGTGCTTGTTGTGGAGAGACGGGAAGCACCTATGCCACTTAGCGTCTCTTTGTGTTAGTCCGTATACAGCACCCCTCCTACAGGTTACAATCAAAACTAAGCGCCATTATTAAAGCAACTTCCAGAGTGCTTCCGGCAGTGTTTTTGTGCTTCTCTTCAGCATTGCCATTTACAGTTTATTGTGGGGTTTCGATGTATACCAGTAAAACTTTTATTAACATTTGTTTGTATTTTTTTCCCAATGGCGTAGTTTTATGGACGCAAGAAGGACGATCAATTACCTCACTCACAATTCGTCTGCATGGCAAAAGTTGGTCTGCTTCTTTTGCAGAGGCTGTTGTGACGCCAGAACACTGAGCTCTGATAGTCTGTGATTGAGGAATAGTGGGAAGACCCCAAAGCAAGCTGCCTTGAGGTCTTCCTTTACTCACTTTCCTTCTATCAGACCCAAGCAGAGCTTTCCGTTCTGACGTCACCACTACCCCTGCAAAAGAAGCAGACGAACTTGTGCTCCGCATTGACAACGCGGGTGTGCTGTCCAGGTTTTCATGTGTGTGTAAAGCAAATAAAAAACAGCAAGGTATGCTAAGAACATTCTTAATTCATTAAAAAATATATAAACGCACGGACAACTTTGGTGTTTAAATACCACTTAAACTCAGGGCGTCATTTAGGGCTTTCACTGCAGATGCTGCTGCTGGCGATGTTGTCATCACATAGCCGATAGTTAAGCAAACGGTTTTATATACTACCAACTTGTCTCTAAACATAAAACTTGTTTGCAACGAAGATTTAAGAAGGGGATTTTGTTTCGTGATGTTTACACGGTCAGGGGTTAGAAAAACTAGCTTTTGCGTTGTTTCGTAGACGCTGACTGCAAGCAACAAGAAACTTCTCCTTATAAACTGAAACGCATGCGCGAAACACCAACCGATAATCCGACGAAAATTCTGAACATACAAAAATAATTTCAAGGTATTAAACAAAACGCGTTCATCCCTTGTGAATCGGAAGTACGGACTAGTTAGAAGCATATTTCCGATTTTCGTGACGCAAATACTGACGAGTTGTTTATTTTGCAAATATATTACGTGGAAATATTTTTTTAGTTTAGATTATGGTGCGATTTATCTTTGCCTTTTCAAACAGGTGTTTCAGTTTTAATATGATCACCATCGTTGTTTGCCAATGGGGTCAACAGCCAACATTCATAACGTTCACAAACCAAACAGTGTACGAGGAGAAGGAAGAGCTTCGAAATCCACGTGGAAAGCGTAAACTCTCTGCCTGCATTTCACCGTTAAGCTTGCTCATCGAATGCTTAAGTACGTTTATTAACGATTTAAGAACTGAAATTTTAATGTGTCATAGATGCCTTAGATAAATTAAAATCTTTAAGTCGGGTCACACTGCTCATACACCACACAAAAGACAGCCTGCAAACACGAGTCACCGCATTATCCGGGGTTCGAATGCTGCGTGACAAATTTTCTCCTTGAACTCATTGCCATGTGGTATTCGAAGCATATGAATCTTGCGGTTTCTAGCGTTGAACCAGTATGCATACTGTCGTTTGTATGATATTTAAGCAGCATGACCCCGGCTTAATGTGCCCCGACAACAACTAGCTCAGTTTTGTTGTCGGTTTGGGGGTTTGGGGTGGGTTGTTGTGGGTTTGGATATATGAGATTTCAGAGAAGCCTTCTGCTTTCATTTGTGAATGGCACCGTTCCATGTATTTTTATCAAGCGAGGCACGACGGTGCCTTTTAGTGATCCCAAGGCTATTTCCAACTTTCTGGAGGGTTTTGCCTCAGAAATACAAAGGCGAAGGTCATCCTAATGCTGCATGCGTTGCCGAATGGACAGTGCATGCGGGTCAACCGCGGGTCAGAATCCCGCCGTGCAATTTGCATTTACCTTTCGTTGCTTCACAGGGGAAATTCCAGTGCCTTCTCGTTAGTTATTGTATGTTCTGATTTAAAACCTTCATGAACACAGCATTATACAAGCCGCAATTGCACACTGCACGAAGTCAGGCTTACGCTAGCCCTCGATCTTGCGGTTATGCCGACATCGACGCTCGCGACGCCATTCATTGAATTTTTTGCTTAGGCACTAATCGAACGCATTAAATCTTTAGATTCCTCAAGTTATCTGCAGTTTCTTCACTTGCTATCTGCAACAATATCAGTGAAGACTAAAGGTGACTGGAGCACACAAGCGGAAAAAACTCCATGCCAATTTTTATTCTGGTACAGAAATCTGACACTTTAAAGCTGCAAGAGAAGGGTAGGTTCAGTTTTTTTTTTTCTTTTTTGTAAGTATTATTTCTACGTCATTCTTCAGTTTAGAAAATAACAACTTGCTTATGTATTTTCGGCTTTGGTGTTTATTGTTGCAGCTTACTTTTCAATCCCCCCCTTTTCCGTCTTTCTGCTTATAAAGAAAGTTTCCTCTCTCTTCCCTCGTCCGGCACTCCCGCAAACAAACATGTTTGCGCCCCGTATCATTGGCGAGGCGTTACGAATTCAGACGCTATTCCAGCTTTTTTCGGTACTCAGTTTATTTATACAACGCGAAGAGGTCCGAAAATATTCCTCGGAAGCATCCGACCATAACCCTTGAGCGTCGCGAAATTGGTTTCACATGAATAGACTCTCCTCGAGTTTGTCCGCCTGCTGCATGTGCCAAATAATGGCGCATAGCACCTCGAGTTTTTCCAAGCGACTGCCATCTGCCGCCCGTGAAAGCATGTCGATATCCAGAAGAAAACTAAACAAAATATGAGAGTTTGTTACGGAAGTTAATTACTGCAGGAGTCACGTCCTCGAATAGCAAAGCTTCTTGACGCCAAATGCCCGGGGGCTCGCAGAACAAAATTAAGACAATTGTGGCGGGTGAGCCTTCGGCAAGGACATCTTGTTGACGACGGCTGGGTCATACACGCTTTGTGATGCCTCGAAGCGCAGGTTAATTATATCGCTGCAGTAGTGCATCTGATTTTGGCAGCTATCCTGCGGCGCTATTTGGCGTCTAGACTATTTCTGGCGAGTCGATGTCCTCTCTCATTTCATCATCGACCAAGATGGCGCTTTACGGGGAACGGAGTCGATCGCTGTGTATGATGAAGCGTAAACTTTACATAATGGGAACACTTGGAGTTCCCCCGGGGCTTCGTTTTGCCAAAAGTGCCAAAAGTGCATCGTCGTGGCCCTCGTTCTTCTTGTACGTTCACTGTCGCCTGGTGAGCCAATCACGCACAAAAACAAAAGGATCATGGCGCATTCCCTGTGCGTCATCGGTCAAGCGTATCTGGCCGATGCCAACAGACACGCTAAGACGACGAGCGCTATGAGCATCCCCTGTTGGCGCCTCTAGATCGGCTGCATTGTATCCTTTAGCTTTGGATGCGATCGAACTTTACGCAAAACAGAATAAAGTGTGTTGTCAAGATGGCCGGGCATTATTTTATTAGTGCCGCGCGACATTTGTTTAGGTTCCAGCGGCTCGCGGGCGACGCAATTTTTATTTCGTAGGACTTGGCAAGCCCCGTCGGAGATCAACATAGCTGGCGCAGTTCTCAAATCCGATATTTAGCACTTTAGGTGCGGTGTTAGAAAACTCGGAAGATTTCGACGTATTGTATCGTTGGGCTGCTTTAATACGATGCAAAGAGAAATCCGCCTCCCGAGTCTTCCGTGTAAGCGCAGGGATGCACTTATCAATCGATATAACAAGCGTGTTAGTTGCCTGAGAGATCAGAGTATGGGGGACGGCAGATTTCGGAGGGAGACTAAAGTGACGCCAACTTTTGGAAAACTAGCACTGTGCACGCAGCATGAAGGAAGTAGGACTCTATATGTTTGTCCACATATAAAACAAACCGGAACGACATAAAAACAAGATGGAGCCACACGCGGTATACTAAAATCTCGCTCTTTTAATCGTCGCATCCTATGTCTGTCACTTCTGTTTGGCTGGCAACTGGCGCCATGATCCCTCGATTGATTCAGATTTCTCTCTTCTAAGCTTACATAAACAAAGACAGAGAGTTTATAAAGAAGTTGTTTGTACTGAGATGCAGTGAGGAGACGTTCGTCTAGAACGATCATCTAAATGCTAGCATATGACGGAGGAAAACGGGATCTCGTTGCTGCGCCATAAATCTGTAAGCTGTAAGTTTTCAGTTACTAGGTATTCATTCCCTAAACGTGACTATACTGCGTTTTATCTTAGGCCTGGGCGCAGCCGACGCTAAGGGCGAATGAGACCAATCATACAGCGTCACAAATGCGCGAACATGGTGTTTGTCATGTTTTTCCACGTGCTCTATCATCGCCGAACCAATCATGTACAGAAAATGCCCCTAATTGAACAAGACGCATTAAAAGAGAAAGGTCTCCTGACTGACTAGTTACACGAACTCAGACGACGAATTTAATTTTATTTTAGTGTTGTGAGAAAACTCTAAATGCTCACAAAAATGACAAAACTAGACTCACTAAAATTGCTGCTTATTGCGAAATTTCTTTGCAACTATCCGAACGCTCTTTTTTGTGCATTTTGTTTCGAATGCCAAAATTTCTGAGATCAGCTGTTCCGTTTTTCGGCGACAAACGAAGAGGTGCCGAACACGCCGCAGAAGGTGTGAAAGTTTTCAGATGTAGCAAAAAATGTCATTCTCTCTACCCTAACGTTTACATCGCCCTTCGCATGGTACTCTGCACACCTGTAGTGAATTTCAGCGCCGAACAGTTCTTTTAGTGCTTGACACTCGTCGAACGTTGTCTGCGCTCAAGGATGACGGAGCACCAACACAACTCAAACTCAAAGCTAACCCGTGGACTTCGTCGACTGGTTTGCTGCAGAGAAAGCTTGGTGGTCACCGTTGTAATTTTGTTCTCGTTTGAAATTAGCCTCCGCTACGAATTTCAGGGTATGGTGTACTGGCACCACGTGAAGTTTTCGGCGAGACCTTCCAAACCTTCTTTGGCGAGGAGGGTTCAGAAATATGTGTGCACTCATTAGGGCAGTAAAATGCGTAATTCTTAGTCCGCCTACGCGTCGGTGCATAAGCTAGCAACAGCGACAACCAACTTCGGGGATATTAGTCCTCATTCCAATAATATTGTTTTACGCGCAGCCGTCGTTCTTTTATGAAGGGTGGGAAGCGTTTCGACATGCCCGATAGCAGCTCCTGAAATTATGACGCGCCAAGCATACGTCTACAGGTCAGTGACTGGGCACATTTCGTCAGAATGATAAATACTGAAAAGACTCAGAGATTCTCGAATGAACCCAATGTCTACATATAAAACTGCAGTAAAGCAAACAAAATAAAAAAAAAAATAAAAGCAGGAGCTTAACCCCCAAAAAACTAAATTAACAGCCTGGAACCAATCAAAGGATCCTTGACAAAAGAAAAACAAAAACAACATCCATTGATATCAGCATTGGTGAGGAAAAATATTATTGCGAACAGAATTTACACAGAAATGACTTTCAGCGGGAAACACAGCGACATATTTCTTCTTTTTATTTCTTAGCTAAAAGTGACTGAACGACATAAAACATGCAAGAATAGAATTAATGCCTTTGCGTAATTGTGTTCCTTTCTTTTGCCTCAAGAGATAGCGCAGTCATTTCGAAGACCGGCATTCAGCTCTTGAAGGGCTGTTTTCTTTTTTTTTGGTCAATATTGGGCTTGTTGCCAAGGGCCTCGCTAGTCAAAACATGCTTCAAATACTCCACACAGTAAAAAAAAATAATAACAACGTATCCGCGAATTTTATGTTCTATGGACATCAACCAAGCGAACCAACAAAGTACGCTGCACAGCTACGTAAGAATTTTTTGTCTGTTTTCTAGAAAAGAACACTTTCCAGCTCTACCACTTAACCACAACGCTTTCTTTTCCTTTTTTCCCAGTCAATGATTTTTAAGACTAAGGAACGGTGCTAACATAACTCATTTGCCATGCGTGAATTGTTTGTGGAATTTTTCCTTGTGGAACGAATGTTTGCGGGGTGCAATGTCTGAGAGATCAAATGCGTAGTGTAGTCTAGTGCATTTTATTGAACGTACCTGTCCAAAATCAAATGAATAAAATTCCCGGTTCAATCCTGGCGAGATTGTGCAAATTGATTGCGGCGGCAGCCGAGACGCCATGTGACACTGTCACGTGACGTGACGCCATGACGTCATGTGACATCGCGACGTCACGTGACAGTAAATCCCCGCTAAACGTAGTGGAGAAAATTTAGCGCTAAAGGTTTTTCGCCAAGATTTAGCGAATAAATTTTCCCTCTAAATTTAGGAAAGAAATTGTCCGCTAGCGGAAAATTACGACGTCATGTGACACAACGTCACGTGAAACTGTGACTTCACAATGTCACAACAATGTGATTCCCCACTCAATTTAGTGGGTAAATTTCTCCGCTAAACTTGGCGGACCGCGATGTACGTACACGAAACACGCGAAATGAAGGTCAGTGCCGTAAAAAACAGACCTGCGCGTTTACTTTCCCGCAGTGCACTTGTACATACATACGACAACTATACGATATATGAAGGGAGCTTGGCTTACGGAGAAACTCATTTTTTGGTTGTGACTAAAAATAACTTAATGACGTGTGAAATAACGAGCACGCTTCGTATGATGACATCATGAGTAGGATAGGTGGCAGTGCAGTGAAAACGCCGCTGTCTACTTTGCTCTTCAGATCATTCTGTTGTCAGTGCTTGCTTAATGCTATGACAGTGCAGCTTCGTTGCCGCCAGTGTCCCTCGTTTTTAATGTGAGAACGCTGAATCTTTGGCTAGCTATTGGCCCCCGTGTAACATAAAACGGCAAGGGTCGTATACCCAGGTCCGAGAAGGAGGGCCTACGGACGTAAACTGCCGCCTTGGGGACGCGAAGTTGCAGCCTGGCGTGTGTCAGGTTACATGTGGAGACGCGTTCCGTCGAAGTGGTCACATGCCGGGTGGTCCGCTTGTAAGCACAAATGCTTTTTCTTTGGGAAGAAATGGTGTAGATGGGGGCACTTTGCCTCCTCTCGAAATTTAGGCAACGAGCAAACCACACGTTGACAAGATATTGTATGTCTTTTTTTCGGAATGCCAGGGGGGGATATGTACAGGGTGTCACAAAAGAAAATTTACACGGTCTTTTTTACCGCAAAAATAAACTAGGCATCGCCGAACGCTCATTCTCCGCCCAAAGGTAGCGCTAGAGGTCACAACCAGATGCCAAAGTTTCAGCCCGATCCGATAACTTAATCAAAAGTTATAGGTGATTTTCTGAAAATTTCAATGGGAAAATGGCGACCAACGGAGTTTTCGAACACATGGGGCTCTATGACACCAGAAACCGAAAACGGGCAAAAATGGGCTCCATTTTCCCATTGAAATTTTCAGAAAATCACTTATAACTTTTGATTAAGTTCTCGGATCGGGCTGAAACTTTGGCATGTGGTTGTGACCTCAAGCTCTAACTTTGGGCGGAGAATGAACGTTCGGCGATGCCTAGTTTATTTTTGCGGTAAAAAAGACCGTGTAAATTTTCTTTTGTGACACCCTGTAGTTTGTTTAAAAGCATCAGAGGGTGGACTTACAGGGCAATGACCCGTGGAAGGGGAAAGTTTCCATGCTGGTTGTTCGAACCTGGGGTTTAAGTTAAGAAATAAAGAGCAGTGCGAGAAGAGACTCGGAGGCAAACGGACCCATCGCTTCGTCGAGCGGGGCGACGAGATCACAGTCGACGGTTTCACGCCACCTACAGGACGAACATCTAGAGCGTGTGTGAGTGCGATCTCAAGAAATGGGTACGAGGCCAGGAAACTCCGCCATAGCAAGCCAAGCCAACCACCACCAGAACTTCTCCACCTTGACCAAGCCGCACCCCAAGACGTCGTCAGCCATCGACACGCGAGATGAGAGTTTTATCACTTGCCTGTTTTCTTTTAGAATTAGCATTCGGACCTTTGTTAACCTTAATTAATTTGCCAGTGATTATCATTGCATCCGCGTACAGAAATTACTAAACTGATTTTGTAACTTTCATACTCAGATTACTGAATTGATTTTTGCAAAGTGTATGCTGCGTAATTAATTTTCCGTCGAGAGAAAAAAATTAAATTCTCTACGTTATATTCCTCATACGCTTCAGTTTTTCTTTAATGGCCAGACTCAACAAGAGCGTGGACCTATCGCTCGGTCAGTGGTCTGTCCCTTAACATCGTCCCTCTCATAACACCCTATGTTGTGACAGACCGTCATCTGATCACCTCCATGTGCAGCGCCAACGCTGGATCAGCATCCGGTCGGAACTTTCGTGACGACACCTACTTCTGTCACCAAGACTATAAGACCGCCGTTGCAAGAATTCATCATCAGTGGGCTAGGTCAGTGGTTCTCAAATGGGGGTCCGCGAAGGCATTCTAGGGGTCCGCGAAGCCCTGCCTCATCAGTGAAGCCCGGCAATAAAAGTTGTCTTTTTTCAGTTTGAGAAGAAATGTTACAGTTTTAGGGCAAGTTTTCTCATGTGTATGGGAATAAGGGAGGTCTACTTTACAATGACCCTCAGTTATATCCATTTATTGAGTCATTATTAAATTTAACTTATACCTTTCCTCTCCTCTCACCACTAACGGGGTCCTCCATCATTTCCGCCGATCCACAGGGGGTCCGCGAAACATCGATGGTTGAGAACTACTGGGCTAGGTAACAGAGCATTAAACACAGCTCTGAAATTCTCCTTTTTTTCTTCAGGTAAAGTATTCATATAAGCTTGATTTCTTAAAGTGCAATAATCAATTTAATTATGCTACCGGGCCCACTGGGGAGCATCACCCATTGTGTTTCTTTGTTTGCATGGTTTAGATTTCTTAACACTTTTGGTGCGTAGTGGCGATCACGAGTGGAATTCCGGCTCTGATACAGAGGTTCTTCTAAAACAACTGCTTGATTAGCTACTCCAAGTTTTCTTACCAAGAAGTGACTGGTACCTTGTCTTCCAAGTTTTAGTTTCTTGCAATAACATTGAATGTTGTTATCTGCTGGACTCCCGAATCAATGACAAGGTTACGCCTATCATCTTCATGGTTATAGACTTCTGTGAGAAGGCTTTGATTCTTAAAAACGCTCGGAAACTTAAGGACACCGATAGTTTATTAACGAAAATTTTTCCCTTCGTGTTCATAATATTCGTAGGCAGCTCTGGCTTAGTACGATTGATTTCAGACAAAACGACGCGAATGTTGTTTTGCGCTATGATTACACACTTGTCCACAAGATTTGAAAACGATAATATTAGGCGGTCGTGATGAATTTGTTTGTGATGGTCTAGCACACATTGCTTTATCATTTGATGTGGATCAAGTGGATAATGACTGTACTATGAATAATTAAATCCTTGACCTTGTTCATTTTAGTCATAACATTAAGGCCCGTTCACACACTTGCAACTGCAACTCTGCGGCAGCGCAGCCGGTCGTAAAAGGTGGTCGTAAGCCGTCACGAAAGGCCTAAGAAACCGGTCTTGTCTCACTTAGTCCGAGTCAAACGCAAGCGTGTGGACGGGCGTTTACTCGGTCCGTTTATGAATGTGAAGTTGTAGAAGCAGTGCTTAAAGTCTCCCGTAAGTTGAGGGGGGTCCCTACAAGAAGGTGGGGGGGTTTCTGACGAAATGTACTAGATGCCCATAAAATAAACCCCACTACTGACTCTGCCCACGCTGTACCTGCAACCCTGAAATTGCTAATCCCCAAATGTCACATCCCTGAAAACGAGCTATTTTATTGCAAAATATGATTTTTATTTCACTAATGCTGGGGCTCTGGACGAGGGTCTCAGACCCTCCGTTAAAATCAGTGGGGGGTCTGAGACCCCCTGAGACCCCCCAGACTTTAAGGCCTGTGTAGAAGGTGTATCAGACGACAGAGCGGTTGTCGTAACGAATAACATTTGGATTTTGCGGGCGGATACAGAGGTTGTTACCGTTTTATAAATAGAGCCGATGACACGTCTATTCTCGATGAACTTAGTTTTGGCTTTGATGATTTGGAGGCCCCAAGTCATGACTCTCGTGCTTACGCATTGCTTGTTAAATTTTGTTCACTAGTTAGTGATTGCATAAAAAGATCCGAGGACAACTACGCACTTCTTATGAGTTGTGAATGCGAAATCATGAATGTCGTTCTTCCACTTTTTTGGTTCGTCTGCAACGTAATAACGTGCACTCTAAAAAAAAAAAAAAGGAAAAAAAAAAGGGAGGAGAAATGAAGAAAATGGAGGCTCCATGTATACCTAAGCAATCCTGAGTTGTGAATGCGAAAGCATGCACGTCATTCTTCCGCTCCCTTATTTCGTCTACAGCGTATTTTTGTCGACGGCAGAGCACGCCCTCTCCTCGCCGCTCTGATCTTGGACGTTTCGTGTTACCGGCGCGCTGACGGACACGAAGCGCCATGGGGTGGCGGTCGTTGAAACCAGACATGTACAAGTTACTCAGAAAAAGTAATTAAGTTAAGTTACTGAGTATTGACGTCAAAAGTAAATTGAGTAGAGTAGAAATTACTCAAATAGAAAGTAATTGAGAAAATTACTAATTACCGTAAGAAAGTAGCGCATTACTTTTGAAGTTACGTTTATATGTTTTTTTATGGTAAAAAGAAAGTACAGAGGTTTTGATCCGTTAGCGAAATTGTGCTAGCCAAATATGAATCCACTTGATTTTTTTAACAGAAATGCTTTAATAGCTGGTTCTGCTTCTGCGTGCCTAATTGTTTAGTACTTTTTTGTTTTTTGCTCAGTGATGTACTGCGAATGTGTCATTTCTACTTTGAGGCTTAGCAGTGTCTGAGCTTGATTTTTAGACAGTGTTTGCTTTTTTAAACAGTAGTACTTTAAGTACCATCTACATAGAGTACTTCCCCAACACTGTTTGTTCATTATTTATTATATAAAAACGTTAGGGGAATTACTACAGGTTTCTCGAACGATCTTTGAATTCTTGAAGATCTGCATATTCTGAGTTTTGAGAGGAAAGACAAAGCAAAAAGGTAATCTTTGCGCTGCCCTTTAGCACGCGATTCTTTGAGTACAGCACAAACTACGAGAGTACCAGATGAGTTTCAGAGCAGGTGCTGCATTATGTTGCCTCCTTTGATTGAGGATGCAGTGTGTGCACCTCCTGTAGTGGACGAGAGTTTCTACGTTAGGGAGAAGTGGGGACCTGCTTCTTCTTCAAATGGGTCAAGTCTCCTTGAGCTTCGGGAGACAGAGAAACGCCAGTCTTCGGCGCTAATCCCGCACTTACTGGGCCTCTCTTGTGCCGCGTCTGTTCGCTCCCCGCGCCTCGTAGCAGTGTTGTGGCAATGGGGGGGGGGGGGGGGGGGGGGGGTTGTGAAAAAAAAACATTTTTTTTTGGGGTGGGGCGGGTTTGGACTCTACAAACTATTTTCTTCCCCCCCCCCCCTTCCTACGCCACATGCTTCCCCCCTTTGCAAATATCAGCTGATCTTCCAAAATCTTATCTCCTTTGTGTAGGAAGGTTTGTTGATAGGCAAAACAACCACCAAAATTCGAAAGTAATTTGTAACTTGAGTAGAAGTTACACAAAAAAAGTAATTAAAGTAAACTACTACTTACCAAAATAAAAATGTAATTCAAGGTCACTAAACTTCTCAGAAAAGTAGTTAAACTACAGTACCTTGAGTAGAGTAGTTGAACTACGTAAGTACAAGTCTGGTTGAAACTGACGCGCAGCGGCCAGTGGGAGCCTCGTCGACGCGCGCCAGCCAATGGGATTGAAGTCGAGATCAATCAGCTTTACTCTTCTTCTTTGGGATCGGAGAAACTAGGTGCCGTTTGGCTAGGCTTCTCGCGTGATTTCATAGCTGGGAGGTGCCTCCACTTGGAGAAAGAATTCAAGGTTCTGTTTGGAGCGGCTTCAAAGCTGATGACGTTGGCTCTCTCCATGGGCCAGTTAATGCTTTCGCATTACAACGATGGTCGTCCTCGTCGCCAACGGAAGGAGAAAATTGCACCCGTTCCTCCATTTCACTGATTCCCATGCAGCGCCACCTGGTGGCGCTTGAAAAAGGGACGAAAATTCCTCCTCCATGTTCGCGGCGGCAGCGGCGGTCGAACCGCCGCTGCCGCCACGAACACGTTTAATGGCGGTGACGGTAACTTGAGGGCTTTGTTACTGTCACCTAAACTCCTAGAGCAATCCCACTACTGCCCATGCGCGGTGCTAGCGGAAATACAATAGTTTAACAAAAAAGCGAGGCGCGTAGTGCGGCGTGTGTCTCGCGAGGATCACTCCGTATGTGCCTGCTTCGAGATCGCGCATGTTCATGGTGGATGAAACCTTGCTGCTGCGATAAATACAGGTGGCGATTTATCACTGGCATAGCAAGTACGACCACTTTCGTCGCGTTAGTTGCTACATGACAAATAGACATAGTGACCCTGGAGACAGGGAACATAAAAAGGACGGACGAACACTAAAGCCTGACGAAGGCCGGACTCCGGCCGAAACGTCGAAGAATAAATCCTTCGTTGTTGCTGTTTACCAAGGTTTTTTTTCTTCTCAGTTATATATATATATATATATATATAAAACCAGTAATTGTAAAACAGTGAAAGATTATTACGCCTCCATGGGACGCAAGACGATGCCACGTGGCCGTGCAGCAGTGTGGGCTACGTCACTGTGGAAACTAAACTAGCCTTGCCAACACAGACCAAAAAGTTGATACCGAGTACTGACACCGTTTTGGCGTGTTGTCGGCAAAGATAGAAAATTCAGTGTGCAGAACGGGAATGTGATCGGAGTCTCGTTTGAACTAATATGGAGAGACGTAATTCAACATACAAAAAGCCTCTTCCTTTACTTACGAGGTGCCAAATCTAATTTTTCTAATCGAAATCCTTCCAAATCAAATGATTCTCCCGCCCCATAACTGAGCATGCCATAACTACCGTTATGCGTGCTTTAATAAAGAGAGACTAAGCCTGATTTCAATGAAGCGTCGTTCTGTCAAAAACACGAGCAATTAGTGACGGTAGGGTGACAGTGTAGGTACAAAACAAGAGACAGTGATGATGCATGTATTAAGAAGCTCCGTCAGAGAAAGAAACGCCCTTAATTCCTTATGATTGGGCAAATGTTTCCCTTCCCTCGAGTTTTGCTAGAAAGACCCGTAGGAGGTTATCTATATGCCACCCTAACGCAGGCAAATTTCCGCACACTCTTCGTAACTCGCTGCCGTGATGCTCACGTGTGATATAATATTTATGCTGGCTCATCACTCTGCAATACTTGGCGTCTCTCGAAAATCAAGTGGAATAATGTCGGGCGACAGAACGCCGAATTGAGCAGAATTATGAATAGAACAACTTCACGCGAGAGAAGCCGAACTTCGGTGCCAACATCAACCTCGAATCACACGTACAAATCACGGCGACGAAGCTAAGAACAGCGCAAGCACGCTTGATACCGACAAAGTTCAGGCTGCTTTTTACAATGTCACGCATCGCTCACCCTTACGTGGCTCGTTTATTTAAGTTTTTTTTTTTGTTTGATTTGTTTGCGACGATGCGAACAAAAAATACAAGCACTTGCAACAGTGAACCGATTTCTCTAGAGCGTTTAAAATATATGTTTTTGAGATGAAACACGCTATTTTATTATTTATAAATTGTGCCATGCACATATAATCCCACATGCTATATTTTCCCCGTAAGTGCTCTAATTTTAACAATATTTAGGGACAGGTTCAAGGGTCCTTCTAATAGGCAGGCCAGCTATATGTATATCGCGAATATTCTACAACAACCAAATATAATAAAATAATAGAAACGATCGGAATGCTTCTATATAAACACAATAAAAATGAGGCATCTTTTGATACTACCGCCGCATTTATATTTCGCACTATTACGCGAGTTGTTTTACTCGTTTCAGGTGTTTGTTGCTTTTTTTCTTTTTCTGATCGTTTGTTAACGTAATGCAGCAATAATAAAGTTCCAAGAGTTTTAGGAAGTACAGGAAAAGACTGTACAAATGAACTTAGTTCATGGTATCCAGCGTTGCAGCTTGCACAGTACCACCCGCTGTCTCTCCGACTGGGCCTCTGTTTACCGCGTCCGAAAAAGTCACTCGGTTTCCGCCTGATGACGTCATACGAGTGTCACGCTGTCACCGGCCGCGTTCCTGGCGGTGTCACGGCAGCAGTGATGGAACTGGCAGACGCCTGTTCTGCTACAGATCGCTCTCCATCTTGACAGTTCACGGAAGCTTCGGCAGCCAGGAGTTGGGGCGCCGCGAAGACAACGACACTTACGTTCGCTCGAGCTTTTCACCAGCGTTTGCAAGGACGAATTGCGAGGATCGCGGCATCCGACCTCATGACACTCCGGCTCTTGTGACGTCATTTTGTGCCACTTCGGGATCACTTTCGATGCACGGACGGAATGAGATGCTAAACACGCCGGTCGGCTTAGGAGTCACGATATATTGATCTCTTTCGCCATCTTCCGGCGAAACGGGGACGTACGAATCTAGCATAGTTCGATCGCGCGCCGCGAGGAGGCAGCATCACCCTGGAGCTTTTCGGGTACTCAATTCTGCGCTTTGGATGGTAGGCTAGGGTTTTGTTGTTTTCTATTCTGCAGAGGTACGCTCTAAATTACTGGCTCGTCGTCTTCCCGCGGAAAACACAGAAGAGTAACCAACTCTGAAAGCAGCCAATATTATACTTAAATAAGTTTTTACTGTATGCTTACAATGAATACACCGAAATTTCTTTTAATCTTGACCGTTTTAGTGCTTGAACATAATTTGCCATGCATTCTTTCTGTCTTTACCTAATTACGTGATTTTTGCTGAATACTAGCTTTCTGAACAAAGGCTCCGCACTCTAAAAAAAGAAAGGAAATCACCTTACACCCTTTTGTCCCATATAATGCACTCCGAAACTTAGTTCGACGTACAGCACACTAGAGTCGAACAGACGGCCCCAAATTTTATCAGGGCTTGATAACGGTGCGATAAAACTTATTAATAGCTAAAGTACGTATCAAAAGGCCACAGAAAGAAAACACTGAGGTTTTGCCGTGGGGCCAAGAAGTTTTGGGGTGTATTATATGGGACAAGGGGTGTAATAATACACCTTTTTTTTAGAGTGCGGAACCTTGGTGATGCTACGTTCTTTCTGGCAAGGCGTAGGTGTCGTGCATTCGAAGACAAAAGCGAGAAGCAACTTCGTCTCAAAAACGGTTGGAAGGAACTAAGACGTACAGCACACCATGTGAACTAAAAAAATTGTCACACTGTTGTTCTTGTTTCGCTCGCCCCACTACGTGGCGCTTTTTGATATAGTGGAAATCTAGCATTAGTCCTAAAGAGATTTAGGAAAAACCAGGATCAATCGCGTGCCATCACGTAAAGGGCCGCGCGTATCAGAGCCTATCGACGTCCAGCATGGGCCTGGTCAGGTAGACGGCCCAGTAGACGATGTTGAAGCCCACGAAGAGCAGCGGGAACATGGCGCGTGAGGCACGATCCACTGCCCACGCTCGTTTCTGGTTGACGGGCAGACCGCTCGCATCCTTCGGAATTTTGTGCCTCTGGAAGAGCGAGGGAAAGAACGTTAATGGACCTTTCCCGAGAAGCGTTCTGCGCACGCGCGAACGCCCGATGTCAAGCGGCGGAAGTCGGCACGAAAAATCGAGGACATTCGGAAGGAGGCTGTGGATCAGCGAGTAGAACACGTAATTGCAGCATATATATACTGTAACCCTTTAATTTCGCGGCCCCAATATTTCGCGAATCGGGCAAAGGCGACATATTCGCGGCCACTTAATTCGCGAATTCTTGATCTGAGGCTGCATGTTCGCGGCCACTTAATTTCGCGAAATGGCGTGCCGAGGAATGGAAAATCCAGTGACCTTGGCAGCCTTGACAAGAAGCTTCCTTCGAACTCTCTTCCCCCCCCCCCCTCCCCCGCCCCCCCTCCCCACGTTGTGTCCCATTGTATCTACTGTAAGTTGAAGGACAAGTTCATTTCAAAGCCTAATGGCCAATTCGTCTGGGCCCGCACCGCACCCGTCCAGTGCAGTAACTCTTTCCACTTTAGTACACGAAAGACTGGCAGGGAGAGAAGGAGGCTCCCCTCTCCCCTCTAGCCTTCCGTGTACCACGAACCGCACTGCACCGGTGCGATGTGGGCCCAGACGACAAGTGACACGGAAATTAACATTTCTGTGTCACTTGTCTTCAAATCTCTAAGCTTGTCCGGGAAGAAAAGATGCGTTCTGTTCGAACTGGGTCGGACAGGCAGGGTTCAAAGATAAGAGGAGAGGAGATTGCCGCGGAGTTTGTCATTATCCTATCGGAGGGTATAGATCTTTCCAGCGGCAGTCTCGAACGAAGCGCCCGGGGGAAAATACTGAGTCACTGAGCTGTGGACGCATGCGCAGCATCCGATATACCGCACAGCAGACCAACAGCGCATGTTCAGAAGGCGTTCCACAGCCCAGCAGACAAAGATGGCAGCGCGCAGAAGGCAATTTTTGCAAAGGTCTATACACTGCGCAAAGAAGGTTGTTTTGGGGTTCCCTCCCCCTTTTCCGTCCCTATTTAACCAGGTTAAGAAATTTTGCCTCTACAGATTCTTACTGCCTGTGGATCGGCGTGGTTCAGAGATGAGCTTGTACCGCTGGTTTAAGCCTGTGAATGTGGGAATTTTGCTTCCAGAACCTCAGTCTTACGTGAAGCCCTCCGCCCAAGAGGCATGCGCAGCCGCCAACAACCTTGTTGTACAGTGCCTTCAACAGACGCCATCCAAGCAAGCGAAGAAAAACCTACGGGACGTACGACGAGACACACGCGAGCCAAGATCGCCCGTCTTGCACTGGAGCAAGGCAAGACAGCAGCCGCAATCAAGATGACAAGAATAATGGAACACCCTGTAAGTGAAGCACCGTTCGCTCTATGGAGATTCGTACCTACGTAAATCAAACTCAGCAGTCGCCCCTTGGAGTGCTGTCGCATGCAACACAGGGAGAGAAAGCTGAAGCTCGGCAACTTGGATCAATTACATTCGGCAACTTCGAGTAAGGGGAGGAATCGTTAATCGTACGATCATCATCGCCGCTGCTTGAGGAATCATAAAGGTGAAACAGCCGAGTAAGCTTCCAGAGAACAGTGGCTCGTTAACACTTGACCGGAAGTGGGCCGAGTCTATGATGAAAAGAATGAATCTTGTTCGTAGAAAAGCAACGCGAACAGCGAAGAAAGTTCCAACGAATTTTGAAAACATCAAGAGCGAGTTTCTAGCAAGGGTAGAAATTGTCGTTCGCGAAAATAAAATTGCGGAAGACATGATCATTAACTGGGACCAAACAGGTTCCAAGCTAGTGCCGGTAAGCGACTGGACTCTTGAAGAACGAGGTTCTCGGCAAATCTCCGTGGTGGGACGTGAGGACAAAAGAGAGATTACTGTCCTGTTTGCACTTGCTCTCGACGGAGCGGTCCTGCCGCCACAGGTTATATACATGGGGAAGACAACGAGATGCCATGCAGCGATAGATTTTCCGGACTCCTGGGACATCTGGCATTCCCCAAACCACTGGAGCACGACCGACACAATGCTGCGGTACATCGACACCATTATCATACCTTATTTGGACCAGCAAAGAAAGACTCTTGGACTACTTCCTGACGCCAAGGCTCTGTGTATATTCGACGTGTTCGCAGCTCATCGAACCGACAGTGTGCTACAAAAGCTTCGAGAGAATAACATTCTTGCTTGTTTATAACATGCAGGATGCACAAGCCACCTCCAGCCCCTCGATGTTTACTTCAATAGCATATTCAAGTCTGAGATGAAGAAGAAGTTCACGTTTAGGTATGCGAATACCATCGCTGGTCAGCTGACAAACAAGGAAGACCATCCAAGTGAGCTTGACGACTTCATCAATGAAACCACTACATGCCGTGTGGTTGATTGAAGTGTGGCGTTTGCTTCGTGACCAGCCTGACATTGCCCGTAGCGCATTTGAGAAATGCGATATTGCACAGGTCTGTGCTGCAGTGTAGTTCAAATGGAACATAACATCCACATCAAACTATGAAAATAAAGCTTGCGGTTGAAGCATTCTTTTCAAAGTCATTCTTTCTTAAAAAGTTCGCGTGCCCTTAAAGTTCCGCGAAATTTTCTAATCGCGAAATTCGCGAAAATTAGGGGCTCGCGAACGTTAAGGGTTTTACAGTAATTGTGTTACACAAAAAAAAGAAAGTGGACGGAAGGAAAAACACGATGTTTAGGTGGACGCCACAGATGCCCCTCTTTAAAGTCGCGGTGGGCACGCGCAGTAGCTCAGTAAACGAAGGAACTGGTAGCGTAGCTCCCATTATCGATTGGTAGCGCAGGTAGGTCAATTCCTCGATTTTTAGTTCGTGCAGCCACCGCCTGGTGCCGTCGGTATGTGGAAAAGGTCCATTCTAAGTTCGGATTCGTAGAACGGTCGTAGCATAAAAAATTACCTTGAGTAGAATTCCATATACCACGTTGCACAGAGATGCGGCATTTTATTTTAAAATATGCCAGTCTATGCTTGAGACACTTTGTCCAGGTACATCTTATTTGAAGAGTCACCGATAACCCCAACGTTGATACTTTCCTTGTGGTCTCAAACGCTTCAAGAGCGCGTGGCATGCGCGATAAAAATTTAATCGCAAAACAATCTTCTTCGGCTGCAAAACAACCAGCAAAAAAAAAAAAGAAGAAAACAAAACTTTCCTCTTTCCTTTTTTTCCCCGTTCCCCAAACTCAAGCTCCTCTTCGCTTTTTTCTTTTTGGAAAAGGGGGTTTAAAGGGGGTAATAATGTAGTAGACGAAGACATTTTAAAGAAATGCAGATATGCTGCAGGTAGCATGTCTGTGTCGTATATAAATGACATTCATCAATGTTTTTCTCCCATGATCGTTGCAAACGCACTACGCCGCTCACTTCGAGATATATAAACCTCGGAAGTGCTAGTGACGAGGTATCGGCCGTCTCCCGAGCTTTAATAAAAAAAAAAGTCCTTAGGGACTCGATTTTCTGCGAAAAGCGTTTCAATCGAGTGATGGAAAAGCGTTACGTTCGGGCCAAGGGAATATAAGCCATACACAGCCCGCAGCAGGCAATGCATACAGCAATTTATGCCCACATACCCAACACCCCCGTAACACACCCTCCGGCTGCGTCCACACCACCCCAGCCACCTTCCAGAATTTCAAGTACAAAGTACATAAGCCCATGGTAAACATCCACCAAAACTCTACCCAAACATTGCAACCCCCCCCCCCCCCCCCCCCCGGGCGCTCAATTTGATTAAGGTAGCTCTAATGGTGACGCATGGACATTTCAAAGTCATTCTTTCCAAGAGGAAATACTGTTCAGTCTTAAGGATGGGCTCTGGTACGACTGGAGGGTACGACGAATTAGAAGCGGAAGCTGATCTCTATTACTTTACTTACATTCAAATGAGTAAAATGTGAAATAATTGTGACGTACAAATATTTAAGGCTACTTAAAATAAAACCGGCTTATATAGATATTCCGAACTGACCGTATAATGTGCATTGAGGTGTCGGCCCAGGAAGAAAGATACATAGTAGTGAGAGCGACACAAGTACCGGAGGAGAAAGGGAGATGTCTAGAACGGACTGGATTAGCACACTACAGGTCGAAAGAAAATGGTATGGGTTAAATTTTCCGTTTCATATTTTACCTAAAAGAGAGAAAGAAAAAGCACGAAAGTGGTAACTTTTCACTGTTAATTTCTGGGTACAGAAACCTTCGCGCAAGCAGTATGAGACATTGGCTATCTTAACGCTTTGTCTAAATAGAACACGTGAAAGCAAGTTATTATCCGATGATGAAATGTGCCTCAGCACGTATTGCTCCATATATAAAAAAAGAGGAATATGTAGCAAGAGGTCGTTTCATTTCGGTTTTTTAAATAGAAACATTTTGCCGGTAGCACAAAAATTACCATCGCAAAAAGCTTCTTTTTTTAAATAAAAATGTATGTGCATATTACTGTCCCGGCAAAATGAGAATTCTTGTATTTGTAATTCCAAATACCTTTCTATTTTTCAAATGTATTTCTGATATCTATCGCCATACTTTTGCGCGGATGTATTTCAGTATCGGTATTTTAGCTGTCTTCGTAATCTATCCCAGTATGACATGGTGGGTGTAACACAGTATCTGTATTTCCAAATACATTTTAGAGTATTTCTGCCCAACCCTGCGGAGAGACAATAGCCGAGAGCGTGTTTCTTACGCTATCGGCGACTAAAGTAGGGAGTTTTAGAACAGGGGGCCCCAACGTTTGTGTTCTCCGAAGATATTGGGTCACCCAAACGCAACTGGTTGGCATCGACGGCTAATAGATTAGGGGTTTCCCAACGCAGCTAAGCCAGCGCTCTCGTTTCTCGCTTGCAGCGCCAATGCGGATAACGAACGTAATAACCAAAAAAGAAAAATAGTAAGAAAAATGTAAAACATATGCGCTTTGCAAATATTTTTTGTTTGCAAATAATAGCTAAGGTAAAACCAAATCAAGCCGGCTAAAACAAAAGACAATCTAAAATCAATATACATGTTGTTGCCTGTATTGAGGCAAAACAATCCAATCCGTAGCACTCTAATTTGATGCTCGTTCTCGGAGTTTTTTGGCGTTCGTGTGGCACGTCGACTGTTGTCGCCAAAGATTTAGGCCTTCAACTAGGCCGAAACTGAGACGAACGCAAGCAAGCATACTCTGCGTGCAGTTGCTCTAGTTAAATCTGAGCTGGAGCGACTTTAAAGCCTTACAAGACTTGTTTTTAAGCTGAAGGCAACGTTACTAGAACTACTTAGTTGGAAAAATGCCATAGAGCCGGCTTTGAAAAGTGGCTCCAATATGCACTCGAGAACCGAACTAATGGCGATCGCAACGCCGCCATTTCTCCCGCAGCGGTCACTCCGGCAACTGCATGGCTGCACGGCTGCACGGCGTCGCCATCTTTGCTGACGCAACCCGGCACCAAGGAAATAAGAGCCCACGCTCTTGCTCAAATTTTGCATTTGGGGCGAGCGCCAACCCGAAACCCAAAACAGTTTGGGTTCGGCGCATGCGCAGTAGGAGGCCCCTATTTCTTTGGTGCCCCCAAGCTTTGGGACCCCTATTCTAAAACTCTCTAGTGGCTTTCAGGCGTATACGACTACGAGGCTTCCAAAAAGTTTATCTTCACAATCCAAGGTTTCACGGAACTAAAGGTTCAGAACACGCTTACCCGAAACACGCTGATCGCTTGGAGGTATTCTGCCCTGGTGAGTTTGCTGAGGAACAGGTAGTTGACAATGCCGAACTCGATGAGAGCTCCAATGATTAGGAGGATGCAAGCGACGAGCCAGACGTCGATGGCCTTGCTGTAGACCACGTTGGGCAGGTGCGTGCTGGCGCCCAGGTAGATTGCGGCCAGGGTGAGCAGCGTCTTTACGCCCAGGATGGCCCTGGGTGGTATCACGTCCGGCCGGATCCAGAAGGGGATCCAGGACACCATGACCACGATGTACGTAGGCAGGTAGGTCTGGATCATGTGGAACCCATTCTGGCGGTCCAGCAAAAAGCCCAGCCGCAGACAGGAGAAGTTCCCTGCGCCAAGAGGGCATTATTAACATAAATGTTGAGTTTTGAAGTGACACAGATGCCTACGCAAATGCGAGGCTCTGTACGTTCTCATCCATCCTTATTGCTTGACTGGTTCAGAAGTCGGGTTTGATCATTTTGATATCGACGAGGAGCGCATGGACATTTGTTTCAAGTTTCGTTCGCTTTTCGTTCTCCAATATTTTGAATCCGATAATAATATTAACAAAAAGAAGAATATTTATTTGCAAATAATTTCGTCCTGGGTGGCGTGCAAGGCTGTTCAGAAAGGTGAAAACCCTTACGCAAGTGCGCCTGTCAGCCCGCCACCCAACTCCGAGCGAAGGGGTCGACCCTCTTGGGGGTATTCGCGATTCCAGCAAAACGGACGGCGCCTATGAGGAAAAATACTGAACTAGCTGGAACAGGTCCTTTCGCAAATTCTGCTCGTCTCTTGTAACTAACGGGATTGCATGTTGTCGGCGACTGGCGCAATGGCAACCGAAGGAAAGCGAGGGAAGTTGAGTTGATTGTATTCAAAGCACCAAAAACGGCAGCAATGACAGGTTCCACAGGGAAAACCGTGACTCATAATAGCTTAAGGAATTAGGCGCGCCGTGCATTGCTTCCTACGTTGTGTAGGGCGAACAGTTGTCCAGGTGACTGGCGTTACTGTCGTATCAGCGGATTGCCCAGGTTGCTCGGAATGCACCCTACGCAACCGCGTGAAGCAGACATCGTGCGTTTATCAACGTTCAGCAAAGTAGAGGAAGAGTATGTAGTTATTTTATCGCTTCACCGAAGAAGGCCAAGCTTCTGGGATCCCGCTTAAGCCAACACACCGTCGCAGGTTCACGGATAAGGACGTGGACAACGCATTTTGAGGCCAATGCTTGCCCGCTGAAACTCGAACATTATGCGTTGAGCTTGCACATGGCACGGCCCAACCTGTTTCCGAACCCGATATTTGCCCGAGAGTGGTGACCCTTATAGGCCACTGGAGTCGTGAATAGTCCCTCCTTAGCTATATCTTCTCCGCATATTGGAAGATTTTTATATACCGTTCAAAGAAGTGGCAGTGACTTTTATCTCCAAAGTACTATAATGCATGAAATGCGGCATTTAAGGAGAGGTCGTTTACATTTAATTTGAAGACATTTAAAGCGTCCTTTCTGAGAGTGAAGAACCTATTGTTTAAATCGCCTGAATTATATATTCCGGCAAATGCAATGAAGGGGCAGTGACACTTGATGGGGCAGATAGGATGGGGCTTGGTGCAACACCTCCTAGAAGATAAGGCCGCATCGCTCCTCCGATTCGTGACGTCACAATGGCCGGAGAAGAGAGGTCACGTCGAGAAAAGGCGCCCCCTCTCTAGTTCTCTTTACTCCGACCGCGTCGTCTGCTCACTCAGATCACGTGGTTTGTTGGTGTCGCAATTGTCCTACATTAATTTACGTTTTAAATGCGTATTCTTATATATTTTATTATATACGTATATGATATAAACGTAATATACAACGCGTTACTAAGGTTGAAAGTACCAAATTTGTAATTATGATTATCCCCGTAACCGCGGGACGACTGTGCAGTGCCGCAGCTGCCTACACTTTTGGAAGGAACCGGCTCCGGTACGACATTTTCTTCCCTCATACGGGCTCCGATTCAGGTAAATTTACGTTGTGTGCGAGCTGCTCTCTGAAATGTAGCGCCAAAACATTTCAGGAGAGAAGGGAAAAAAAAAGAGACTTTTACAAATTTTTGTAATGCGAAACTAGAGCGCAGTTTCCGAGGAGGAGGAGGGGAGGGTACGGAGGGAGGGTACGCCTCTCCACCTCTTCCGTATCCTCCCCTCCTCCTTATTTTCCCCCTTCCTCCTCCCCTCCTCTTCCTCCTCCTCCTCCTCCTCCTCCTCCTCGTTCCTCCTTCTCTCCTCCTACCGCTGACTTTGTTCATGGGTGACGTGACACGAAGTCGTGGCGTCATTTTCCCCGACAAATTTAGCGGGGAAACTGAATTGATGTTGAAGTCACGTGACGTCAAATTCTCCGCTAAATTTAGCGGGGAAAACGAACCTGCTAGTTTTAGGGGGAAAATTCCCGGCTAAATTGAGCGGAAAAAGTTCCCCGCTAAATTAAGCGGAAAAATTTCCCGGCTAAATTTAGCTGAACAAATTTCCAGCTAAATTTGGCAGGAAAAGTTCCCTGCTAAGTTTAGCGGAAAAATCTTCCCGCTAAACTTAGCGGGAAAATTTCCTCATGAAATCTAGCGGGAAAATTTCTTCGCAAAATTTAGCGGGAAAATTTCCCGCTAAGTGTAGCGGAAACATTTTCCCGCTAACTTTAGCGGGGAAACATTCCATAATGCAACGCGCGCGGTTACGCCGACACCGACGCCGACGCCGCTCAACCCGTAAAGGAACGCCTAAAAGCTGTGCTCTGAAAAAAAATGAAGACATCGCCGTAGAGGGCGCACACGAGCAAGAACGGTTCGTCGGCGTTAAGCCCAAATACCATTGACTACCAATACTGGAAACTGGAGCCAAAATACATGGGGTTGTCGGGAGACACAGAAGTGCTGCCATCTCTCGGTGTGGGATGGTAAACTATGAGCTCGAAATTAAAAAGATACCAGTCATTCACTACACTATCTTTTCTCTTCACACTATTAGGAATTGTGAATATATGGCAAATCGGTGGGCCGAGTTATATTGAGCAAGAGCTGATACACGGTATTTCTAATAATGAGGTGCGCTTCATATTAGCAGTAAGTATTTAGATTATATGGACCTATATATTACACCTGGTACAAATGACCTACGGGCAATTAGTCACTTTCTAGTAAGTTGACTGTTTATGGACCACTCTAAAGGCAATGGCTGTTACTAGCTGTAGTGACTGGCTCTTTGCAGTTAGAAATAAAGCACAGCGATTCAAATATGTAATTGCTCCATGGGTCATTATTTTAAATTATATGAAATTCACTTCCAATGAGGCTGGAAATGCTACACGACATAGTAATTACAGCCAGTAAATGCTACACTGGCTGTTTAACAGTGTTTATAAGGAAGTAGAAGTTGGCTTCCATTGGCTGATATTGGCTATTTGATATTTCTGAATTATATGGCAGGGTTGGGGTCCAAATAACTTCTAATGACTATGCATGACTTTTAGTTACTATTTCGAGCTATTTGAATGTGTGGGGACTGAGTTGGCTTCCAATGGCTATTATACAGTCATATTGCCGCCCGCAGAGCCGAAAAAAGCAACGCTTGGTCACGGTCTTCTAGAAGATTCCCGTTCATTCTCGCACCAGACGTAACATTCCCTCTGCTTTGTTATTCTCGAAAGTGCCAGTTCATCCTCGCCCCGAGCGCGCGACGCTCGAACCTTCATTGCCGAACTTTCGAGATAGTGACGCACGGTAGATAAGCAGCTACCCGCGACCTTGTCGAGTCAGTCTCACTCGTGCTCTTTGTTTCGCCGCCGAATCGCCGCCTGCTTTTCTGCTGCCTCGACGCTCTTTCGTTACTTATTTTTTGGTTGGCACAAGTTCGCCTATTAAACCTTTATTTTAAGTTCAATCTTCGCCTTCTCGTCGCCTTAATTCGTGACATTTTCTGGTGGAGGTGCGGGGTACTTTGCACGGGTTTCATACCCCGCACCTCCACCAGAAAATGTCACGAATTAAGGCGACGAGAAGGCGAAGATTGAACTTAAAATAAAGGTTTAATAGGCGAACTTGTGGCAACCAAAAAATAAGTAACGAAAGAGCGTCGAGGCAGCAGAAAAGCAGGCGGCGAGCATTTGCGACGCCTTCGGGCCGTTTTTGAGGCAATCAGGACCGCAGGACTCACCCTCAAGCCGACGAAGTGCCGGTTTGCCTACGGCGAACTGAAGTTCCTGGGCCACGTTGTGAGCAACGAAGGTGTAAGTCCTGACCTTGAGAAAACTCGCGCCGTAGCGGCCTTTCCACCACCCACCGACAAAAAGGCCGTCCGAAGATTCCTTGGACTTTGCGCATACTACCGGCGATTCGTTCAGGATTTCGCCAAGCTTTCTGCGCCGCTAACGCACCTTACGAAAGACGCCGTGAACTTCGAATGGGGTGAGGAACAACAACAGGCATTCGACGAACTAAAGCGACGGCTCCAGTCACCACCGATTCTCGGCCACTTCGACCAATCAGCCGAAACGGAAGTTCACACGGACGCCAGTAATACAGGACTCGGAGTGGTACTGGTCCAACGACAAGACAGTGCGGAGCGCGTGATCGCATACGCTAGCCGGACGCTGTCGAACGCGGAACGCAATTACTCGACAACCAAGAAGGAATGTCTGGCCGTCGTCTGGCCCACACGAAATTCCGCCCGCACTTGTACGGGAGTCCATTTCGGGTGGTCACCGACCACCACGCCCTGTGTTGGTTAGCGAGCCTGAAGGACCCATCGGGACGTCTCGCTCGGTGGAGCCTACGACTGCAAGAGTACGACGTGACCGTGGTCTACAAGTCAGGCCAAAAACACAGCGACGCCGACTGCCTGTCCAGAGCCCCTGTCGAGTCAGCTACCGGATGTGCCAAAGACGACGGCGACGACGACGACCACTTTCTTGGCGCGGTGAGCATTCACGGCATGGCAGCGCTCCAGCGGGACGATCCTGAGTTGCGTGCACTGATCGACCACTTGGAGGGACGAGGGGGTACGATTCCCCGAGCCTTCTCACGTGACCTGCCAAGATTCGCCGTCCGGAGAGGTATCCTCTATAAAGAGAACTTCAGGGACAACAACTCGACGTGGTTCCTGGTGATTCCTGCTAGTCTTCGGGAAGAGATCTTCCAAGCCTGCCACGACGACCCAACATCTGGTCACCTTGGCTACAGTAGGACTCTTGCACGGATCCGAGAGAAATACTACTGGCCCAAGCTCCCGAAGACTGTCCACCTGTACGTCCGTTCGTGCCACGAATGCCAACGACGCAAAAAACCACCGACGTAGCCGGCAGGTCTCCTGCAACCTGATCGCGCTCCCGACTGCACCATTCCAGCAGATTGGAATGGATCTTCTCGGACCTTTCCCACCGTCGACGCAGGGAAACCGTTGGATAATCGTGGCAACTGATTATCTCACTAAGTACGCCGAGACAAAAACACTCCCGTCGGGGACCGCCGTGGAAGTAGCCAATGTTCTTCGTGGAGTCTATCGTCCTCCGACACGGCGCTCCCAAGTCCTGATTACGGACCGAGGATCCTCGTTCATGGCGCAACTGACACAAGAGATACTCCGCCTGAGCCACACCGACCACCGCCGGACCACGGCATACCACCCACAGACCAACGGGCTGACGGAGCGACTAAACAAGACCATCGCCGACATGATTTCGATGTACGTGGACGTAGAACACAAGACGTGGGATGAAGTGTTGCCCTACGTCACGTTTGCGTACAACACGGCGATTCAAGAAACTACCGGGATTACACCCTTTCAGCTGGTGCACGGCAGAAAGGTGACGACGGCACCGACGACGCCCAGCTGGTCACCCAACGAGCAGAAGAAGTACGCCAGCTAGCCCGTCTTCGAATAAAGGACCAGCAACGTGTGGACGCTGGCCGGTACAACCTTCGTCGCCGCGACGTGGAG
The DNA here is from genome assembly GCA_013358835.2 of Ixodes persulcatus. Classification (NCBI taxonomy): domain Eukaryota; kingdom Metazoa; phylum Arthropoda; class Arachnida; order Ixodida; family Ixodidae; genus Ixodes; species Ixodes persulcatus. The sequence continues at coordinate 8,917 of JABSTQ010011487.1, read as the reverse complement.
TTCCAGCCCGGAGACAGGGTATGAGTGTGGACGCCCATTCGCCGCCGCGGCCTCAGCGAGAAACTGTTAAAACGCTACTTCGGACCCTACAAGGTCACCCGCCGCCTTGGGGACTTGAACTACGAGGTGCTCCCCGACGGAACTCAACCATCAGGACGCCGCCAGCCACGACCTGAAGTCGTCCACGTAGTTCGACTCAAGCCGTTCTACGCGCGTTAGGATTGTGACACTGCATGTTTATTTCGTTTCACCGTAAATGTTTTAGCCATTTCCGTTTTCCTTTCGCTTTGCATCGGGGCGATGCACTTTTAAAAGGGGGGGATAATGCCACCCGCAGAGCCGAAAAAAGCAACGCTTGGTCACGGTCTTCTAGAAGACTCCCGTTCATTCTCGCACCAGACGTAACATTCCCTCTGCTTTGTTATTCTCGAAAGTGCCAGTTCATCCTCGCCCCGAGCGCGCGACGCTCGAACCTTCATTGCCGAACTTTCGAGATAGTGACGCACGGTAGATGAGCAGCTACCCGCGACCTTGTCGAGTCAGTCTCGCTCATGCTCTTTGTTTCGCCGCCGAATCGCCCCCCGCTTTTCTGCTGCCTCGACGCTCTTTCGTTACTTATTTTTTGGTTGGCACAAGTTCGCCTATTAAACCTTTATTTTAAGTTCAATCTTCGCCTTCTCGTCGCCTTAATTCGTGACAATATTTATTAATTATAGGGCCGATTCAGGCTTCAAATGTCTTCTAGTGATGATCAATGACTATTAGTCAGCACTTCACATTATTCGATTATGTGTGAACTAGTTGGCTTCCAATGGCTTTTATTGGCTGTATGATAATATTTTTTTGATTATATGTCATGTTTGGGGTCAAATGACTTCTGGTGACTGTTAATGACAATTAGTCATTTTTCGTGTGTGTGGACTGAGTTGGCTTCCAATGGCTATTATTGGCTATTTGATCATATTTCTGAGTTATATGGCAGATTCAAGGTCCAAATGACTTCTTGTGGCTATCAATGGCTATTAGTCACTATTCCAACTTATTTGCTTGTGTGCAGACCGAGTTGGCTTCATATGGCTATTATTGGATATATGATCATGTTTATAAATTATATGGCAGATTCGGGGTCCAAATGGCTTCTTGTGACTGTCCATGATTATCAGTCCCCATTTTGAGTCATTTGATTGTGTGAAGACTGAGTTGGTTTCATACGGCTACTATTGGCTATATGATCATATTTATAAACTATATGGCAGATTCGGAGTTCAAATGACTTCTAGTGACCATTAATCACTATTGGTCACAATTTTAAGTTATTTGACTGTGTGCAGGCTGAGTTGGCTTCCAATGGGTACTATTGGCTCTACAATCATATTTTTATTTATACGGCAGATTCGGGGTCCAAATGACTTCTAGCGACTATCAATGGCTATTAGTCACTATTTCAGCTTACCTGATTGTGTGCAGATTGATTTGGCTTCATATGGCTATTATTGGCTATGTTATCATGTTTATAAATTATATGGCAGATTTGGGGTCCAAATGACTTCTAGTGACTATCAATGACGATCAGTCACTATTTAGACTTATTTGATTTTATGCAGGCTGAGTTGGCTTCCAATGGCTATTATTGGCTATAGGCATCTGGTATTGACCTGGTTGGCTCGAATTGCCAAAAAATGACTATTAGTGCTTATTGGTTGCAATATTCTGCTATTCTATACTTATGAATGAAAATGGCTTCAAGTGGCTATTGTTGGCAATAGCATATCATCTTAGCAATATCACCTAAATCGCTTCAGAATGAACATTAGTGACAATTAGTGACATAGTATTCATGATGTTTTGAATATTAATGGATGCAAGTGTCTACTATTATTTCTATACTAATATTGGCAATTTATGCAATTGGAGTGTGTATAAATTTGAATGACTTCAACTGGACATTATTGGCTATAGGATCTGTAGCAGCTCCCAGCGAAGCACAAAAAAGGAAGATAAAAAACCGGCACGAGGCACACAGCGCGGGCCAACAGAGATCGGCTTCCAGGGTTCCAGCACCCGACATCGCTCCAAGCGACTCCGTTTTAGTTTGCCCTGTAAATATGTAAATATGTAAATAAATTAGTTGGAGGTGGATGCGCCCCCTTCAAAGTGGTGACCCGGATATCAGCGACAAGCCCGACCTGTTATGATGGCTCATTCAACTGGGAATGCCTCCACACATACCGACGACCGCTCCATCACTTTGGGCACCGCAACCATCAAGCTTCCAGATTTCTGGATGACGGACTCGGAGCTCTGGTTCTTCACGATAGAGTCCCTATTCAGAACAAGTAAGATAACCTCACAACTTACAAAGTACGACCACGTCGTCGCGGCATTACCCCAACCTACCCTTGCCATCATCCGAGACGTCCTACAAGATTCACCTGCGGATGCTCCCTACGACAAGCTGAAATCGGAACTGATACGGAGAACAACCGAGTCCGAACAACGTCGCATCCAGCAACTCTTGACAAGAGAGGAGCTTGGCGAGAGCAAGCCTTCGGAACTCCTCCGCAAAATGCATCAGCTGCTCGGTGACCGTGGTGAAGCATCGAACACAGCAATCCTTCGTGATTTGTTTTTCCAGCGGCTTCCGGAGCCGGTTCGCATGATCTTATGTACATCATCAGAACCTCTGGAAACACTCGCCCAGCTAGCTGACAAGATCATGGACGTTTGGACAACGAATTTCCCTGCGGCTCGACAACACACCGCGGAAGCTGCACCTTCAGAACACGGTTCTAACCCGCAAGGACAGCTGGAATCACTTAATTACACAATTGAGCATCTCTCTGCAAAGGCGGACCGGCTGTCACTTGAGATCAAAGCCCTACAACGAAACCGCTCCAGAGCACCGTCACCGTTCCGCGCAAATACTTCTCGCGGACATCACCACAGCACACCAAGCGCCAGATCTTGCACGTGTTGCTGGTACCACCAGACGTACGGAGACGACGTGCGTAAGTGTCAACTACCATGCGCATTTCAAGTGAAACATCCTGCACACTCACTGAAGACGGCCAGTGCAGCGGGCCCCGAATTCAACCGTCTGTTCCACGTTACAGATCGCACGACTAAGATCCAATACCTCATTGACACCGGTGCCGAAGTCAGCATCATTCCTCCTTCACTTGAAGACCGTCGGCACCGTCAGCAAACACAACCTCTCCAAGCGGTAAATGGATCAGCGATCGAAACATATGGACAGAAATATCTGACTCTTGATATCGGCCTCCGACGCGCGTTCCGTTGGGTTTTCCTCATAGCGGACGTACGTTTTGCAATCATTGGCGCCGATTTTCTTCGGAACTTTGGACTTATCGTAGACGTGAAACGCCGTCTCCTACTTGACTTCACAACGCATCTCAGCGTCCAGGGTGTACTGAGCAAGGCACCATCTCTTAATACCACCTTGCGGCCTGCCGAGACAACAGCTTGGGGAAAACTTTTGCGTGAATTTCCATCACTTATCCAACCATGCAATACCGAGGTGCCAGTTAAACACAACGTCACTCACTGCATCGAAACTAATGGTCCCCCAGTCTTCGCCAAGGCACGACGCCTCGCACCAGACAGGCTCAAAATTGCCAAAGACGAATTTGACCACATGATGGAGCTCGGATACATTCGCCCATCTTCGAGCGCCTGGTCAAGTGCCCTTCACATGGCACCCAAGAAGTCTGGTGACTGGAGGCCGTGCGGCGATTACCGCGCACTAAACAAGGTCACGATACCCGACCGGTATCCGATCCCCCATATCCAAGATTTTGCAGGAACTCTCTACGGGTCGAAGATTTTCACGAAAATAGATCTAGTGAAAGCTTATCACCAAATCCCCGTAGAGCCATCAGACATCCACAAAACTGCCATCATAACACCATTTGGTATGTTTGAGTACATGCGAATGCCGTTTGGTCTCCGAAACGCAGCACAGACCTTCCAACGGTTCATTGATCAAGTTCTTCACGGATTCACTTTTTGCTTCGCATACATTGACGACATTCTCGTCTTCAGTAAAACACGCGAGGAACACGAAGACCACCTCCGCCAGCTATTCGCATGTCTTCAGGAATTTGGGATCGCTCTCAATGCTGCCAAGTGCGAATTCGGCGTCAGCGAACTGGATTTTCTGGGACATCGAGTGGATACGCACGGCATTCGTCCTCTCGAAGACAAGATCAAAGTCATCAAAGACTTCCCCCAGCCACAAACAACAAAGAAACTCCGCGAATTTCTAGGACTGATAAACTTCTACAGGAGATTTATTCCTAGCTGTGCTGCGATCCTCCAACCACTGAACAGATTTCTTACCGGCAATCCCAAGAAATCTACAGCAATCGAGTGGAACGAATCAGCTGTCCAATCTTTTCAAACAATCAAGGCAGCGCTCGCAAAAGCAACGCTACTGTCCCACCCCAAAATCAACGCGCCAATTTCGCTTGTGACAGACGCCTCTGATGTAGCGGTAGGAGCAGTCCTCCAGCAATTTATTGGCTCCGATTGGCAACCAATATCATTCTTTTCAAAACAAATGACTCCAACCGAAATGCGCTACAGCACGTTCGGGCGTGAACTACTGGCTATATATCTCGGCGTGAAACACTTCCGCCATTTGCTTGAAGGACGCCAGTTCATCATCATGACGGACCACAAACCCCTCACTTACGCATTAACATCCAACAACTCATCGTATACCGCGAGGGAAGTCCGTCAAATGGCATACATCTCGGAATACTCCAGCGACATCAGATTCATCAAGGGCAAAAACAACAACGTCGCCGACGCACTATCCCGAATAACAGTTAACCACTGCAACGCTGAAAGATTGCCCATCGACTTCAGGGGTCTTGCTGCAGCACAAAACGACGATCAAGAGCTTCAACACCTTCGCTCTACCTCAACAGCATTAGTCCTGGAAGAAATCAAAATCCCTGAATGTGACCAGACACTTGTCTGTGACCTCTCTACCGGTCGCCCTCGACCCTACGTACCGACACCTTTTCGGCAAGTCGTTTTGACGCCCTCCACTCGCTCTCGCACCCGGGTATACGCGCGTCACAACATCTTGTATCATCTCGATTCGTGTGGCCGAAAATGAACACCGATGTTAGAAACTTTGCGAGGACATGCTCACAATGTCAACGTGCTAAAGTACACCGCCACACCTTAACTCCTGTAGGTACATTCAAGCTACCTGATGCACGGTTCAACAATGTCCACTTGGACATCGTGGGACCACTACCACCCTCGCGTGACTATCGCTACCTACTTACGTGTGTGGACCGGTTTACGAGGTGGCCGGAAGCAATGGCCATGAAAGACATCTCCGCGGAGACCGTAGCTCACACCTTCGTCACGATGTGGGTCAGCCGTTTCGGAGTGCCATCATCGATAACAACGGACAGAGGTAGACAGTTTGAGAGCGATTTGTTCCGAAAACTGTCTTCCATACTCGGCACGAACCACATCAGGACGACAGCCTACCATCCATCCTCAAATGGCTTAGTGGAACGATTCCACAGACAACTGAAAGCTGCGATTCGGGCGCACGACTCAACAGCACCATGGACCGAAATCCTTCCAGTGGTACTGTTAGGCATCCGGACCGCAGTCAAAGAAGAGCTTCAGTGCAGCTCAGCTGAATTGGTGTATGGCACGACTCTTCGACTTCCCGGAGAATTGTTTCACACCGAAAACAAACAGCACTGCACAGACACAGATAATTACGCCAACCGACTACGCCTGACTCTGAAGAAGATCCAACCAACTCTACCAAGAAAACAGTCGCGCAAAGTTTTCGTCAGCCCTGACTTACAACACTGCACCCATGTATTTTTACGGAACGACAAGGTGAAGCGTCCTCTCCAGTGTCCTTATGACGGACCATATTCCGTTATTGAACGGCACGAAAAAACAATGACTTTGTCCATACATGGCCGACAAGAAGTCGTGTCACTGGACCGACTTAAACCAGCTCATCTACCTAACAACGAGCTAGAACTTTCCGAGAACTCCATCGCCGCCACACCAACAAGATCGCTCGTCTCATCGAGCTCCTCGCTAGGGGGGGAACCATGTAGCAGCTCCCAGCGAAGCACAAAAAAGGAAGATAAAAAACCGGCACGAGGCACACAGCGCGGGCCAACAGAGATCGGCTTCCAGGGTTCCAGCACCCGACATCGCTCCAAGCGACTCCGTTTTAGTTTGCCCTGTAAATATGTAAATATGTAAATAAATTAGTTGGAGGTGGATGCGCCCCCTTCAAATCTATTCTTGACTTGGTTGGCTTGGATTGGCTATTATTGGCTATAATCATCTGTTCTTGACCTGGGTGACTTGAATTGGCTACAAATGGCTTAAAGTGACTAGTATGCATAATTAGCAGCTATTTATTTGTCTACAAACTGAAAGGAAATCATGTGGCCAGTTCTGGCTATTACCATCTATTTTTTTACCAGACTGGCTTCAAATGGCTATGAATGGCTATTCGTGAATATAGTTGACAATTCTATGCTATTTCGGTGATTACGATTGAAAATGACTTGAAATGGCTACTATTGGCTATTAGCATATATTTTTATAAGATTGGCTTGAAATGGCTATACATGGCTATCAGCAACTATTAGTTACAATTTATGCAATTAGAGTGCGCATAGATTTGAATGACTTCAACTGGATATTATTGGCTATAGGCATCTATTCTTGACTTGGTTGGCTTGGGTTGGCTATTATTGGCTATAATCATCTGTTCCTGACCTGGGCGGCTTGAATTGGCTACAAATGGCTTAAAGTGATTAGCATTTATAATTACCAGCTATTTCTTTGTCTGCCAACTGAAATGGCTTCATCTGGCTAGTTTTGGCTATTAGCATCTATTTTTACCAGACTGGCTTCAAATGGCTATAATGGCTATTCGTGAATATAGTTGACAATTCTATGCTATTTCGGTGATTATGATTGATAATGACTTCAAATGGCTATTATTGGCTATTAGCATATATTTTTATAGAATGGCTTGAAATGGCTATACATGGCTATCAGCAACTATTATTTGCAATTTATGCAATTAGGAGTGTATAGATTTGAATGACTTCAACTGGATATTATTGGCTATAGGCATCTATTCTTGACTTGGTTGGCTTGGATTGGCTATTATTGGCTATAATCATCTGTTCCTGACCTGGGCGGCTTGAATTGGCTACAATGGCTTAAGTGATTAGCATTTATAATTAGCAGCTATTTCTTTGTCTGCCAACTGAAATGGCTTCATGTGGCTAGTTTTGGCTATTAGCATCTATTTTTAACAAGACTGGCTTCAAATGGATATAATGGCTATTCGTGAATATAGTTGACAATTCTATGCTATTTCGGTGTTTATAGATGAAAATTAATTCAAATGGCTACTATTGGATCTAAGCATGTATTTTTATTAGATTAGCTTGAAATGGCTATACATGGCGATCAGAAATTTTTATTTACAATTTATGCAATTTTCTTTAACCTCCAAAACTCCAAAACTCCAAAACTCCCAAGTCCAAAACTCCCAAGTCCAAAACTCCAAGTCCAAAGCTCAAAACTCCAATCCCCAAATCTCCAAAACTCAAAACTCCAATCCCCAAAACTCCAAATCCCCAAAACTCCAAATCCCCAAAACTCCAATCCCCAATCTCCAAATCCCCAAATCTCCAAAACTCAAACTCCAAAACTCCAAAACTCAAAACTCCAAAACTCAAACTCCAAAACTCAAAACTCCAAAACTCCAAACTTCAAAACTCCAAACTTCAAACTCCAAAATCCAAAACTCATAACTCCAAAACTCATAACTCCAAAACTCAAACTCCAAAACTCAAAACTCCAAAACTCCGAACTCCAACTTCAAAACTCCTAACTCCAAAACTCCAAACTCCAAAACTCCAAACTCGAAAACTCCAAACTCCATAACTCCAAACTCCAAAACTCCAAACTCCAAAACTCCAAAACTCCAAAACTCCAAACTCCAAAGTCCAGATCTCCAAAGTCCAAAACTCCGAAGTCCAAAACTCCGAAGTCCAAAACTCCAAAGTCCGAAACTCCAAAGTCCAAAACTCCAAAGTCCAAAACTCCAAAGCCCAAATCTCCAAAGTCCAAAACTCAAAACTCCAAATCCCCAAATCTCCAAACTGCAAAACTCCAAATCCCCAAATCTCCAAACTGCAAACTCCAAACTGCAAAACTCAGAACTCCAAACTCCAAAACTGCAAAACTGCAAAACTGCAAAACTGCAAAACTCCAAAACTCCAAAACTCCAAAACTCCAAAACTCTAAAACTCAAAACTCTAAAACTCAAAACTCTAAAACTCAAAACTCCAAAACTCCAAAACTCAAAACTCCAAACTCCAAAACTCCGAAGTCCAAAACGCCAAAGTCCAAAACGCCAAAGTCCAAAACTCCAAAGTGCAGATCTCCAAAGTGCAGATCTCCAAAGTCCAAAACTCCAAAGTCCAAAACTCCAAAGTCCAAAGCTCCAAAGTCCAAAAACTCCAAAGCCCAAATCTCCAAAGTCCAACCGCAAAAACTCCAAACCGCAAAACTCCAAACCGCAAAACTCCAAACCGCAAAACTCCAAACTTCAAAACTCCAAACTTCAAAACTCCAAAGTCCAAAACTCCAAAGTCCAAAACTTCAAAGTCCAAAACTCCAAAGTCCAAAACTCCAAAGTTCAACACTCCAAAGTCCAACACTCCAATTCCAAAACTCCAAATTCCAAAACTCCAAAGTCCAAAACTCCAAAGTCCAAAACTCCAAAGTCCAAACTCCGAAGTCCAAAACTCCAAACTCCAAAACTCAAAATTCCGAAACTCAAAACTCCAAAACTGATGATAATAGCCAA